>JAQBSW010004758.1:0-65197 GCA_029291075.1 Eudiplozoon nipponicum
TGCAACGCCTCTATTAACACTTTTTGCGAATTTCACTTCATTTTTTTGAAATTTTCTGTCTGAAATTCTTCTAATGAATAATGCATGTAGACATTTATGATTCTGAATTGCATACCAGCTTTTAAAAACAATATAAACGCCTCGTAGTTTGGTTGCTGCAAGTTAGATTTCGTCTTGCACTATTGATAACTAAGAGATTGCGGAACGCATCAATACGCGTAACGTATTCTAGTTTGGATTTATTTTGCAGTCGGAAAGAAAGAAATCGAGTTAGTTTATATCTAAATTTGAAACTATAGACTGAAATTATACATAAATCATGTCGAAAAATGTGTATTGTGCGCATAATCTGTGACAAAATATTAGTGGCCTAATTCACGGAAGTTTCAGCATTTACGCGAAATAAATCTCGAATAGCCATTACAAATTGAAGCCAACTTCCGGCATTTTTGAGGTCCATAACACAGTGAGTTCTTATTTGTGAATTAATTTAATTTATTTGCAATTGCCTTAACAAGCAGGTTATTGATCTATGACTATGTGCTGTAAAGTGCTTGCAAATTCTTATTTGTGTTTTTGTGTGTATCTGCGTTAGGCGTGTAAATTTGGTGCAAACTAAGTACATAGTCAATCAATAAAAAAGGTCTGAAGAAATATCGAAACACATCCTAAATAGAATTTGAACTTTTATTTATAAAATGCTATAAATTCTGTTCAAAATGCTTGAAGGCAAAGATGAGGACAAAAGTTGCCTGTACAAATGATCTGGATTATTTTTTGTTCAGCCTTACGTAATATAAAGTAATTCACGTCTATAGCAATTATCGTGCTGTCCTTTATTTTTTAATAATAGTCCGAGAAGAATACACACACACATATAACATGGGCTAAATAATACATTCTACATACATATCTGTACCTTAATATACCAAAACAATGCTTGGTTTCAAAATTCCTCCCTGTTTTCTAAAAGGTAAATAAAGTTTGCTTAACTAACATATACAGCATTAACTTATTTTGTTGAATGAGTTCACACGAAGCCGCGCCATTCATAAGGTGATATATTTCTGGTGGCGTAGAGCGTATATATTCTCACTTATTTTAGTGTATAACTGAAAATTTCATGTAATGTAAAGCTGCGCGGCAAATTCACGCTTATTCAGATCTTGGCCATATCGACTCCGGCAAGTATTTGATGAGAGCCCATTGCAGACGAAACCAGTCTACTTGATGAATTTTATTCGCTATCTTATGGAATGTCTAGTTAATTATAACAGTATATATATATATATATATATATATATTTAAAAAATACTATTTCAGTAATCTTTATTTCAACATCACTTCCCCAGAATGTTTAGTGTCTGTTCTATTATGACAAATAAGGGAAAGCCTGTTGGAACTTTAAGTCTAAAGCAATGCCGGATAGGCTACACCTGTATGCAAGACAGACCGTAAAAAACAAATTACATGAAAAACCCTACTTCGTTGGCGTAGTTGGCACGTTTTATGACTGAAGCAAATGCCTCATTGTTCTAGTTTCGATCGTGTAAATTATAAAAGCCAAATAGGAATGAAACCGATCTACATATTAAAAACTAACGTTTTGCTGGCTTTAATTAATGTATTTCCTTTCGCTAAAAACACGATATATAACACTTCAAGGCAAAACAACATATATATATATATATATATATATACATATATAAACTTATTTTTGTGTTTATCTTAAAAATTTACGGCTTCTGTGTCGAAGTGAATGAGCTGCAAATCCCCACTTGATCCAATCCCGATCATTTTAATTATATAGGCTCAAGTAGATCCAAACCAATCTAGTTGACTAATCGCATTTATTATCTAATTCTGTGGTCACATTATACTGACACGATATATTTTAGGGCAAGTAAAACCATTAAGCAATTAAGAGTAGGTTTATTGTCACTCAATGAGTTTTCTTTTACTAAATATATACTATTTGATATTTCAAATAATTGAACATTATATATATATATATATATATAAGATATATATATATATATATATATATATATATATATGTATTTATGTATCAGGCGCGGTGTATATCGTATCAAGTATTTTCATATGAAAACAATGGAATATGCCAACTTCGGCACGAACAGAATCTGTTTTCGCATTACCTGGCACTTATTGCTCTCAACAAGCTGGTTGCATTTACTGTCTTCAATTTTACTCCTTATATTTCGGCTTCCGATTTCAGAAGCCCTTTTTAATGGAAAACAAACAATTTGACAATCACTGAGTAGAGTGGTAATTTCAGTTTAAACTTTTCCATTTTTACTTAATGGCAGATCTATTAAACATGACTATCTATCACTAGTTAAGTGTGCATCATGTTTGTGTGTGTGTATTTGTCTGCAAGTGTACACTCGTCGAAATGAAATCAAAGTGATCTAATAACACATAATGATGAATTTTCTGCAGCTATTTCATTAATTTTGCATTTCTCGATTTAATTTCGACGGATTCCCTAATCCGTCTTGTCGATCTACTACGACTACAACTGGATATTCCTCTGCAACCATCCCAACTAATTGGGTTGTCCTGTCTCTACTGTATACAGTGAAAGATCTGATCTATTAACATGTCCATATTTGCATGCGATTCTATGTTCACCTCTTCATACCTTAATTTTGCGCACGGTTTCATTCACGTACATGGGGTTAGAGTAGTTATATGAAATTTAACACACTCCAGATACGACTAACAGTAAAAATTTTCTCCTTTTGTTTGGAAGGTTTAGTACAATTGGTAAGGGTCTGTTTTAAAATATTACATACATTGTGTTCAATGTTACTGTCTTCATTTTCCTACTTAGTTTGGAGTCAGGTATTAATATGACCTTCCTGTTCTATTTTGTTTCATTTGATTTCACGTACTTCCAATTATGATTAAACTTACCTATGAAACTCATCAAAATTGCTCCTATTGACTTTTGAGGGTACACATCAACACTGAATCTTCCTCGCAGTCTACCTAATTTAATATTATGTTTTCTCTCTGTTACACTTAATCCTCTATTTGTTATCGGTATTAAGATACAGGTATTCATTCCATCGGGATGATTTTATATGAAATTAATAAGAATACCGGAGTAAGTATCCCTCCTATAAACATCTCGTTCTTCTTTTTCACCATAAGTAAAAATTCGCCCCATAATACATTTTTAATCATAAATTTCAGTTCGCCCAATTGATTGGCTATGTTTAAGAAATTTATCTGTTCATCCTATCTACGATTTCAAATAACTAATATGTCATACAAAAATCTTACATACAGTTTTGCATTTAAGAGTGTCATATATAACATGTTTTTTTCTACGTAATGCATGAAGATAATTGCTTTTAGAACTGGCAGTGGTTGTACCATTGGAACACCTCTAATTCAATTCTAAATATAAAATTAGTTAAAAACATAAATGTGTTCATCATCTCAATAACGTGTCTTGTTGTCATTTTAATTCCTTCTAATATTAACAGGTGATCAACCAAGAAACGCTGAAAACAATCCAATGCTTTGAGTATTGACATATAGGTGTACATTGAAATCACATCTATACTTGCCAAACTATGTTTTTGTTTAGATCACAGTTATGGACAATCTCGACGAAACGTTATAAATTTATTAATGTTTGATCTAAGAAGTACAACAATTGCCTTATTCTATGTCATAGAATCTTGGACATTTTATATGTTGGGGATTGTTGGAAATTAACAATAATTCTCAAAGGGTTACTTGATTTATGCACCTTATATATATATATATATATATATATATATATATATATATATATATATATATATATATATATATATAATCTGGGTGCATTTTCGAATGTGTTTCTTGCTCATTTTCAAGTCATCTTTTGGAACAAAAACAACGCACCAAGACTACTATATTTTTATGTAAACTTAATGATATCTTGCCGGTGAAATCAATCCACTTGTTCATATTTGATATGGCCTGTTCTTCTGGTCCCATACGAATTAATTTTCTACTTGTTTCACCTATTTATTGATAAAATACAAGGTAATGCTTGTTGTCTTTATTAGCAGTTAATAGGCACAAAATGCATTTAATCCATCTAATCGTGTTCGTAGAATATACTTTCCAATTCCAATTTGAATTTACTTGATAATTTTGACCCATTTCACTTGATTAAAATTATAGACGAATTGCGGTGTATTGCGGCATCCGAATCACTGGTAGTCAGTAATCGTGTAATGCGTGACGCAAGGAGATAACGAATTTTCATTCTGAATTTGACGAGATTTCTTTGTCCTTTATGAATTAAGCTGATATTGGCTACGATAAATCATGTATTGTGATATAAGTTTATTTGAAGTAATGTAAAAATATGGCCATTTTATTTTCACAATATCTCAACTCAACTGTCAGATACACCAAATTTATTAGAAAATTTCGGGAATTCAAGGTAGTTTTAGTTGAATTAAATGCATACATTACACATCTTAAATCAGGAAACAGAAAACAACGATGTAGACTCACGCACACACGCGTGGATATGTGACTGGCAACGAAGATTAGGTCGTACATCATTTCCAGTGGTTAGTGTGAACGATGTTGAATCCTTCGGACGTCAAATCAGCACTCAGCTAAAACGAAGACGAACTCAATGCGTACTTGGAAATGGTGATCAATCGGATCTTTGCAAAACTGATAGTAGAAAGCGACAACTCGCGATCACAAATCGTGGTATCCATTAATGTGTTCAGCTGTTGCGGAAATGCTCTAGCCAATTCCGGGTTTGTGAAATTCTTTCAAATTCTTTCAAAATCCGATACTTCAGTAATCGGCCAGTGTGGCCTACATATCGCACTGAATCGCTATGGAACCTATGAATGTTTCTGTATTAGCTGAACACATTTAAAAAAATCATAATCACTCTCGAAATCAGGTTGATTTCCAAGTGCTCAACAACACAAAACACGTAAGAGTATTACGCAGGGCTGATGTACGCAACTTCTTTAATCTTCAGATATATAAACAAACAAAGGTTATTGCGTGATTCGAATATAAACTGGCGAATGATCTATGCGTGTTTGCCTACCTCAGCATGTATGTTTCATGCTTCCTGTTTATTTTTGTATATTGTACGTGGATATTCCAACTATTCCTCATTGATTTCTTAAACGTCGACTGAAAAAAGTTATACATATTACAGTCGAGGTAATTTTCTTGCGACAAGAAAATAGCCTTTTTTAACTTTGTTTTGTGTATCTGTTTTCTAATATATTTGTTTTCAATGCACGCTTCAATTCTCAATGCAAATGACAAATGCAAAAAAATATTGACTGAAATTTAAAAAAAAATTATTTACTTATTTCTCGAATCTATAATTTCACTAGGTTGTTGCACTGAATTGGATGACATGTAAGAAATTTCAAACAAGAAATATTATTCATTTTATCAATTTTTTTCAAATTTCCTTATTTTGAAATTATACTTTTATAATTTCAGACAACACGTGTTAAATATCGTATTTTTATAGTGTATGAAGAAAAGCATAAAATCAAAGTTCGCGTATAAATAAAAATAGGCAACAACAATAAAAAAGTAGTTCGGCAACATTTAAAATTGTCTTTATGATTTATTAATCACGGAATTACATTTAAACGTAAAGAATTAATTATGGCAATTATCCTATTTTCAAAATAATATAATATTCCAACTTAATAAGGATAGCTATCATGACAGACAAGAGATGAGATTGAATAGAAGAATTAAATACATCAAATTGACACAATTTATAATTTCAATATAAGTTGGTGTTTTCATTTACATAAATTTGAGTTATTTTATTCACATTTTTCAGTTTTACAGGAAATAAATACTTATATGTTTAATCAGAATGAAACGCATTAAATCATTATGAACTTCTGAAGTCTACTCAGGGTACAACAACGAGATTTATAGTTATGTTTGAGCTGAAAACAAGCAAAGGATTGTCTAATACCAGATGACTTTAGAACAACTATATTGTTACACCATGTTAGTGGTCTACTAGTTAAAAGAATTGCAAGATGTGAGCTACACACAAGTAAAGCCAACTGTATAGAAATGGTTCGCAAACAGATTGTTATTACAATAGGCGTTACAAGTATTACACATAACTCCAATATAAATTCAACATATGGATAAAGTGCAACTAACGGTAATATGAAAATTAGCGTTATATAGTGTGCTGGTTACATATTGTCTTATAATAATAAAGAAGTAGAGATGATGCTTTGCTTGCATTGATTTTGAAAAAAACGCAACAAAATTATTTCCATAATTACACTTTTGTTTCATGCAACTGTTAATAATTTTTAACAGTATAAATTAACTACTGTGCCAAGGTGGCGCAGTGGATACAGTCACAGACTGCGAAATAAATTTTACCAGATGTATATCCTTTTCACGGCGAATTCTGGATAGTGCTTGAAGAGTTCGCAATAAGGTTTCAAGCAGTCTACTTCATGAATTTCCTTTCTATTCTGGTGCAAAATCAAGTTTATACTGACAATATAAACATAAGCAAATACCATTTTACTTTAAACAATATATATATATATATATATATATATGTATATATATATATATATATATATATATATATATATATATATATAGGTGTTTGTAATTAGCTCTCGACTTTTATTTAAATAATTGTTATCACAAACAACTAGATCAATGATGGACTCGCTTAAAATACTCTTCATCTTTATAAATTTTGACGCATTCTCCAAACGTATTGCAGAACGATTTCCTTGTCCGCCATTTGTTGGAGGTTCTATTAGCAGGTGTTAACCCTTCATTTGGAGATGCCTAAAGTGTATGATTTTCAGCCCATTTTAAATTTTATCATTGAAATCTTCCTCGGTCTAGCTGTGAAAGCATCTGCAACGAAGTGTATTCTTCATGGAATTGGAATCAAAACCTTCTCTCTTTAATTCTAATTGTGTATTATTTCTTGCAACAGAATGTTCGTCCAGACAATTCTCAAATGAGTTCAGTTTTGCAAATTTATCTCACACTTCTTTTACATGTTCTGATTTGTAGATAAACATAACAAATCAGAAATCTTTTCAATTATATACTTAGCGAACACTTTAATCTTCAGTCAACTAAATGGATGAATTTGTTCATCTTATCCAATATGCTGGAAGACACCAGTTCCGGTGCTCACTAATGCTCAAATGATGCATGATTTCAAAATGAATAGCTCAGTTTTACCTAACAACGGAAGGTTTTGTGTACTGCTACTTAAACAGATCCCATCTCTAAATAAGGATGCACATATAGCCATGAAGTTTGTTTCTGATAGCGTAGCCTTACATTATTTACACAGCATAAAGGAAGCGATGCAAGTTTGTCTGCGAAATATCTTCACTTTAAACTAACTTAATACACTAGAAGTAATGCTTCGAGGAATAAATTTCAAATGGTGAATAAAAGACAAAAGAAATGGATTCCAATTAAAACTACTTTAGTTAAGACCACATTAAGGCCCATCAATTGTCAATTAATCGCTTGAGAGAATGTTTTCCGGCTTTGACGTTAAGCTATTTATGAATTTTCACAGCACAGCTCAGGAAAGTATCTGGAAATCGATATACTGGATAGTTACGAGCAATATCTGAAGAAGTCTGAGAATCGAAGGCCGAAATAAACGAATGTATTGTTCTTACTTGGCGAGGTTTTCTGTTCTGCAGTGCACTATTTCGTTTCTTAAAGAATATATTTCAAACGATTTTCTATTTAAGCTTACTTTGATCAGGTTTTAATGGATGACATGCCAGATCTGATTTATTAATGCGACCATACTCGCATTGAGTTCTAGGTTTTCCTCTTATAACTTCAATCAGTCATGTTGATTGCCTCGCATAAACTTGATTACAATGAAGAAAATAAATTTCTTGAGCTCTGGATTTGTCCAATGTTGCGACCTTTTCTAGTTAATTAGGAGGCAGGCTGCTTGACATACATGTTTTTTTAATTTTCCTTATTTTCTACTTTACGACCACAGGTTTTACTTTACTTCCAAATTTCATACCTGGTATAAACATTAACTTCTAGTAAAATTTGAATTATATCGGGTTTAACTTATAAAGCACTAAATCAAATCTTCCAATAACCGCTTTAATTGTTAGTTCAATTATTTTCAACTGAAAATCCGTCATTTTAAATATTTCATTTATGTTTATATCTTTACCTTTTTTATTTGTGTAACCACAATTTCTTTAGTTTCTTATGATTTAAGACAAAAGAAGTCCGACTTTTATTCCATGTGGGTTATTTGGCTTGAAATTATGGGGCGTTCCATAGTATTTATCCATTCGATAATTATCTCTTTCAAAATTATGACGATCTATTGTTTATTTCACATTCAGAAATGAAAATAAACATCTTATCTCTCTTAGTACTGTAAATTATATTCGTTTATTCAGTTTAGCCATTTTAAGAAGTTTATTTAAACTAATATTTACCCTAAAGTGACGGTTTCAGAGATGTCCTTTCTAAATCTGTTCACCCCAAATAACGCATAAATATATAAACTATTTGAACCGATAGCGGTTCTCCAACAGAAAAATTCTCTAATCTATTTCCGATTGATCCTCATTTCCAAGTTACGTAACGAGTTTGTCTTCGTGTTGACTGACGAAGCTTCATTACGGTATTTCCCGTACCATTATCACACACAGTACAGTGCTCACAATAGCAGATTTAAGCAAATGTGGTAATCCCGTTCACACATCTGGTCTATTTATATTTTAAGTTTAGACTCACTAATGGGTTGAAACAAAAATGGTCTTAGAAACTAATCTCTATATATGCGTATGCATGGAGTACATGAAAACACCCCTCTCGACAACCATATATATATATATATATATATATATATATATATATATATATATATATATATATATATATATCGAACATGTGTTATATAACTGTACTGTTGCGATATCAAGGTAATTAAATTTAAAATGCAAAAGTTAAAATTCCAACTAACTTATTTTTTACAAAAATGATGTGCGTAAGTTGCATTGCAGTTGACCAAGAAAGAGAAAGAGAGTGAAATCCAGAGCGACGCTTGGTTTAAGACCAAATATAGAGAAAAAGAAAGGGATAGTAAAGGAAAAGTGTAAAGTAACCTATTTAAAAAATATACAAAAACGAATTTTATGCATGCTTCTAAATCAACCAACTTATAGAATTACTTATAAACAAATATGTCCATATATAAATAAATTATATATGCATACATATATATATATATAAAGTATGAGCCAAAAGCTTATACAACTTTCCATTTATATATGCATATCCATATCTTCAACACACCTTATATAAATTTATAAAATGCACGTATATACATGTACAACCCATATAGAATTTTTTAATATATTTAAATAAATATAAGCAACAGTGTGAGATCATATATATTTTTGACCAAACCATATATAAATTTATAAGGTAAACATAAATGTCTACGGTTTTAAAAATTATAGATATTCATTCATATATATAAAAGCAACAGTGTGAGTCAAATTTCTCTAATTACATTATATGTGGTCTATCGGCAACTGTATGATGTTGAAGCCTTTAGAGGAAAGAAACGAATCAGCACCAGGCCTCAAGAAGACGAACTCAGCGTGTACTAGGAAATGATCAATCGGTTCTTTGCGACACAGATAATGCAAATCTTCTACCGACAAAAGAAAGCCGTGGATACTCTAAACGTGACGTTCACACAGCTCAACCTGGTAGAACATTAAACGAACATTGGTTGCGCGGGTGGTGATAACAATTATTATAATCAAGTTTGCGCTCCTGATATAAACACCTATCCCATTAATTACTTACATATGTCAGTATAAACTAAGAATTGTATAGTGTAGAAAAGCCAATTCATCCAGTAGACCGGTTTCGTCCTTATTGGGAACTCATCATGTACTGGCCAGAATTCCAATATGGACGAAACCGTCTACTGGATGAATTGCCTTTTATGTCCTGTCCGCGGCAAATTCTGGCCAGTACATGATGAGTTCCCAATAAGGACGAAACCGGTCTTCTGGATAAATTGCCTTTTATGTTCTGTCCGCGGCAAATTCTGGCCAGTTCATGATGAGTTCCCAATAAGGACGAAACCAGTCTACTGGATGAACTGCCTTTTATGCCCTGTCCGCGGCAAATTCTGGCCAGTACATGATGTGTTCCCAATAAGGACGAAACCGGTCTACTGGATGAATTGCCTTTTATGTCCTGTCCGCGGCAAATTCTGGCCAGTACATGATGAGTTCCCAATAAGGACAAAATCGGTCTACTGGATGAATTGCCTTTTGTCCTGTCCGCGGCAAATTCTGGCCAGTACATGATGAGTTCCCAATAAGGACGATACCGGTCTACTGGATGAATTGCCTTTTATGTCCTATCCGCGGCAAATTCTGGCCAGTACATGATGAGTTCCCAATAAGGACGAAACCAGTCTACTGGATGAATTGCCTTTTATGTCCTGTCCGCGGCAAATTCTGGCCAGTACATGATGAGTTCTTAATAAGAACGAAACCGGTCTACTGGATGAATTGCCTTTTATGTCCTGTCCGCGGCAAATTCTGGCCAGTACATTATGAGTTCCCAATAAGGACGAAACCGGTCTACTGGATGAATTGCCTTTTATACACTATACAATTCTTAGTTTATACTGACATATGTAAGTAAGTAATGGGTCAGGTGTTTATATCAAGACCGCAACCTTGATTATAATAATTGGTAGAACATTGTATGCCTAACCTATTCGAAAATTTTCAATTGGGAACTAATATATGTGGACAATATACACACATTAACTAATGCCATAATAATAATTATGAAAATTTTGCTTATTTTAGCATTTACAGATTACAATTAAGGTACATTTTCAAGCAATCCAATATACATTCAGCAGGTGCAATACTGCAAACCAAAACCACACACAAAATTTTCTGTCATCCCTTCGGGTTTATAGAGTGTAAATCTGTCAAAAGTTGTGTGCGCTTATTAGAGTGTTAGATGGAAACTAAGTTTTATTTCCCATTCTATAACATAAAATATTAGAAATATTGTAAGTTTGAGTGTGTTAAAAATTCACAATGGTTAGAAATCATTTTATAAATTAATTAATTTATATCGATATTTATTCTTTTCGTACGATAATTATTTATTGTTATATATAATGCTGTCATTAAAATGTTCATGCAATTTTCATTATCATACGATTTATTCATAAACACTTTCAGGCAAACTTTATTAGTATGTATTAACTGGTTACTGATTTCTCAAACAAAACTATTTATATCATGCGTCACACCTTCCTCGTGTTACTGATGATTCTTTAAATCAAGTTTGCAAGCTTTATAAAAACACCAATCACATTGCATCTTACAAATCGAACATTGTAGCAAAAATTCCATCAATAATACTTACTGACGTGTTTCTACCTTCCACTCCAATCATCTGAGCCCGATGGAAAAATTTATATCAATGATCAAACCGCAACACATATATAAGGAAAGCAAATTTAAACATGCGGATCTCAATTTTAGAAGACTCGTATACATTGTATATTTTTGGCAATGTCGGCTGCACAATTTCTATGAAAACATGAACATCAACATTTTGCATCTTACACTGATTGTATGTAAGTTATAAGCATAACAATCAGTGATTTGTGGCATAGTACTTGGTGTGTTGTTGAAATAAGGAGCGCGGCATTTGAAAAAGACGACCGGTGTGACGATCGAAATATCAATCAATCAATGTCAAGAAGAATTTGTGCGAATTTTTGACAAATCTTATGTTGCACAAGAAAGAATCCATTAACAAATGTTAAACATGCAGTTTTTTTTGATTTTGTCTTACTTTTGTTTAAATCAAAGTTACTTAGTTTGATATAAACACCAATCCTAATATATATACTTTTTCGAGTATAAAATAATCATTGTCTAAATTAGTAAATACAATTTATCTAATAGACCGGTTTCGACTTTATTGGGATCTCAATAAGTACTGTCAAGAAGGTTAATGCGAACAGGACACATTTTCTGTTATTATAGATTAAACATTTTGCTACCTGGGGAAGTAGTATTGAATTGAAGTGTCCTATAACAAAACAGTCATTGATTGCGCAGGTGATGATGTCAATTAATATAATCAAGATTGCAAGCTTGATGTGAACACCTGTGGCATTATATATACATTAGTTAGTATGAAACAAGATTTATATAAGATAGTAATAGCAATTCACCCAAGAGACTGGGTTGATTCTTATTAGGAGCTTTTCAAGTATTGTCCAGAACATTTGTGGCGGACAGAACTCGAACCGGGGTACGTTTGCTTTGAAGGTTTCTAATCTATCAATTGCTCGACTTTGCCGCACACCACACAGAAGATACAGTTATATGCTAGCTTATTATTTATTTGTTAACCTTTCCTTTGAGGGGGTTCAATGTGACATCCTATTAGATGTAAACTTCAAATTAGCCATCCCAATCTGTCATTGCCGAGAAGACACCACGTGACCTGATTAGGTGGAATGTAATTGAAGATTTTTTAATATTATTAATTAATCATTTATAGCGCGATTTGTGAAAGCAATTATTTAAATCAAGATTTTGAGCTTCATATAAACACAAATACTCTTGTTTCAAAACAGTCGCCTAACATAACGAACTTCCGTTTAAGTAACTGTTATCAAATCGCAACGTATATATACATACGTTAGTTTTGCCATGTTGTGCGACTGGTTAGATAAAAAAGATTCGTTTTTGTCTCAAGCTTGATGGCTTGATTTAAAGAATTATCAACACTACTCGCGCAATCAATGTATACCTAATTTTATAACAAGTATACGTGTGGCGTAAACTTCAAGAATTTTATGTCAATGCCTGCAAAGAAGTTGTGCAGCTGTGATTTCCTGCCAATTCTAATGTATAAAAGACTGTTTTTTTGTGACAAACGAATAACTGATTTTCCCCATCTTTTATATGCATTGCCATTTGATCTTTCTAAGTCAGTATGTACGTGTGACTGACCGTAGTTTAGCTATGGTGTGCGACTGATTAAATATAATTGGTCTGATGTTCATCACAGGTAGTGCAGGGAATGGTTTGAATATTAATGAAATTGCAGCAACCCTCGTATTTTTTCAAATGACTCTCTGTTATTTTAGCTTTACACCAATTACGAATGAGATATTTCGTCAAATTATTACTTGTCAAACCGTAACTGCAAGAATGGTTTCAATTATTTCTTATTGATTTTTAATCGATTTGCATTTTTTGTTAGAACATGCTATTTAGTAAGGCTAATTATTTTTCTATTCGACACTGCAGGCCATGCAAATCTGGAATTTCTTTGGATTTGTATACTCTACTCTGTATCCAGCATAGCATCATTTAACTAAGCATAGAAAAACAATTTCCTTAGTCACTATTTTTGCATAATAAAATGAGAAGGTGTCTGTTTGTTTGTGTGTTTGAGTGGGCGTTGACACTGCATTTAGGTGCATTTTTTGAACGTCAATACTCACAAAGATAGACAGGTGTACTGACAAGCAGTCAAAACCACACTTTCTTGACATTCGAATTCCGAAATGTAAATTCTTGCATGCGGAGGAATAAATTTTCAGGCGCAAAGGTATTTGTAGGTAACAACTACTTTGACAGAGTAAAGTCAACCTCTGTATTCGTCGAGACACATTTTTATTAACCAGAATCGTACCGAAAGATATTGTAACTATGCGAATGGGTTAGCATAGTTTTCTGGATATTAAAATGTGGGTGGCACGTACAGTTGAAAATGTTCAACGAATCGCATGAAAGCTCATTAAAGTTATCCATCCTCCAATAAATATTGTGCGCTAAATTTAAATAAGACTCTTTAACCATCAATTTTGCAAATTGGTGACTTAATGGTAGAACATATTAAAGAAACTATTTATATGAGAGTTCACTTTAAATATTCACTTAACTTTCTTTTCAAAGTTCTGATGTTTGTAAGGAAATAAGGTAACTTTGATATAAGTGGTCAATAAATAAGTTAGAATTGCAAATTAGATCTCCAAAGGTAAACAAATAATCCTTAGAAATCGAATAACTTCTGCTTACCTTGTAAAGCACCAAAATTCCACTCAAAAAAAGATTATCGTTTATATTTGTCTTAAATTCCAACTAGCCAATAACGTTTTAAAGCTAGAAAAAATATTCAATCAACGTGAAATGTGCGAATAAATAGGCATACCACTATTGTATTGCTACACATTATAAAATTCTTATCGACTCTTAGTTTAACTATAGAAAACTCCATTTTAGCATAGTAATCTTAGTTTAATCAATTATGAACTTTCATTTTACAAGCATTAACTGGTACTGCTCATATTTCTAGAATAGGTGCTACATTTTTGCGTCAGTGTTTAAAAGAGAAGATGAAATTTTTCATCCAGCTGTAGACACCAATTACTAAAATAGCAATTTTGCTACGGAAGTACCGGGTGTTTCTGCTCAAACAGCACGGGATTGTATCGCTACCTGCATTTCATCAAAGACGCTATGAAGTGAAACACAAGCATTCATATCGTGATGAGGATATAAAATAGCCATTTCATAGTGATGGTAAAAGAGAACGTACTAGAGAATTGGAGACTTTGTAAATGGACAGTGAGGCTCATTCATAAAACTGCTATTACACTGTAGCAGTTGTAGTGACCATTTACAGAGCAGCAATATATTTTAGAATCTTATGCTTTTATATTAAATATGTGATCATAAAAGAATGCTCTCCGGGTAATTAGGATAATTTTCTAGATTCTGCAGAAGATTGCGATATAGTGTTCAGTCCTTCCAAACTGGCTATTTTTAATTTATGGTGTCCCAAATCAGATTGACGCATTTATTTTGATATTTTCTTTGGACTTAACCAGGAAACTATTAAGATTAGACCTTGCTAAATGATGCTTAACTTGCTGTATAGCATAATGCGCACCGGGAAGTTATGTTCCGGTAGAAAATGTAAAAAAATGATTGCGCTCAATAGTTCCACTGAATTTGATTTCGATTCGGGGCCAATTTAATTATTACTATATTCATTTCATTTCAACACGCCAACGAAATTCTTATTTCTATCTATAAAAATTTTGAGCATGTATTATAGGCCAATCAAGTAGACATTCTGAAAAATGTTTTTGATCGATTTAAAATGCGAGTAAATAGTTGTTAGGAAATCGTTGATAATGAGTGAAAAATACAGGATTAAAACCTCTTACAATATGATTAGTAGTCTTATAGAATATCTAGTCTCTAACGAAGTTCATCAATATACCATCTGCTTTAATGCTTCCTTTCACTAAAAATTTAAAATTATTTCTACTTATAAACTACGTCGTTGTGTACAATAGATGAACAAATATTTTCTTATACATTAAATAATAAAAATTGGATATTTGACCTCATTTCTACATATTTACCATATAACAGGTTTCTCCAAGTGAAAGTAAATTAAATTACTCTTTTAGCAGCGCTGCGTGACACATTTTGTAGATTTTTGCACTTTCTCGTTTTCTCTTTAATATAGTTTGTCCAATAAGGAAAATGCTCACACTTCTCATGTTTATATTTGATTTTCTATAAGTTGTTTCATTCTTATTGAAACAAACATAATGCCCTACAAAATGTTAAAAACGTCAGTATTCTTTATTCAGCTGAATGTTTGGTCAGACTAATACACCAAAATTTAATAAAATTAAAACAAGAATACCTCTAAACTGAAAAGTTAAAGTTCGTGTACTGCCATTTTGTATGATTTGGTGCGTTTACATAACTTATACTGGCGACAATTTTCATAAAAACGCGATCTATGAATGCTCCAGCATGGAGATCAATTTTGATCAGGTACTCATTCATATATTCCAGATCTACAATGTCTAGGCTAGTGAAAGTAGTTAGGATAGAAAATACATAGATTACATATTGCGTGTTGCGGAGAACTAATATGTAAACAATTGTGCATTTGGTTTTGCGATACTGGTAACAAATTGGTTCAATTAGGACCATAAGAATAAATAAACCAAAATCGAAATGAACTAAACTTATAATTCCATGTACATATGCGATCTGTGCTTGTTAGCGACTCATTGGCAGGAGCCGATACTGCGCCCTATACCCACTATATACTTGGTCAAGAAATGTGGGACAAGTGGATAATGCAATTAAATTAACGAATGCGTATTCAAGCAGTAGTGGAGTGAACTTCAAATGAAGTCTTGGATAATGCGACTTCAAAGCCAACTCACTACATACAATATGTGCGAACCTATAAATGATACTAATACTGTAGTCTTCAAGATAAACTTAATTGCATAACATTCCGAATAGCAACCAATTCTGAACACACGTTGCTCAAGCAAATCAACAAACTCTGGTTGCGATCTACATCAGGTATTACATATGTAATAATCATGCCATTATTCTTTTAAATATATATTAGTTATATATTCTGATGTCGATCGAGTTCGGAATGTGTGGATTTTCTGGATGAGCAAGTGTTCAGATTTAGTTGCTATTAATGTTGTTGGTGAACTTCAGCCTATCTCGGAAACCGTTGTGTTGGCTCTCTTTACAGATTGAGTATCACGCAAATCGTTGCGTTGGTATCCTATACAGATTCTAAATCTCGAAAAAACGTGTTTTTTATGTTGTCGATGTTCCGTAAATTTGATATGTGGCCATTCTATATATATAAAATGATATGTTAATTTGTACATATCTGAGAAGGATATGAAAATAGACAGTTCTGGTATCTGATAAAATTTCTTCGTCTTTTAGCACAAGGAAAGGATTCTAAGTATTTTATTAAAGCGAGAATTCCAAATGCATGATATAGATCAATTTCCTTATTAAGAATAATGCCTTGAAATAAATTTCATCTATATTAAACTAATCGTGTCAAAATGTAAGCTATCATACTAAACCATGCGTGCCTTTGCATCATATGTAGCACTTTGTTTAATGTGCTGTAAAAATACTTTAAAAGTACGCACACATTCAAATGAAAAGCATCCAAATTGATTAGGCGCGCTATTTAAAATATGACTTGGCAACATAAGATCTTGACAGCCAAAAACGCTAGTTTGTGGGTTATTTTTAGACTTACTGTAGATTATTATGTTCATTAAGTTCATCTTTTTCTGTAAATAAATTTGTCTTAACATTCCAGATTCCTTAAATTTAATTGACCAGTGACAATGATAGTTTTTTTCGTTTTCTAAACAAGACGAGCGCAAAATTGTGATTAGAAAATCAGTTTTTTCTCGCAAGTATGCTAATAATGTATTCCAATTGAACATTGGATTAATGTTGATAAGTTTAAAATGAAAATAAATATAACCTACGCTTAATACCTGAAGGGCTATTTGGTACAAATTATGCCGCATGGAACTAAATATGGCTAAAGTACAAAGAAATAAAATCACGATCAGGAGACAGTTTAAAAATGAATTACAAATGTGAATATTGTCCGTTAAATAAGAAGATTCGACACAAGGGAATGGAATCTTTGGAGCTCATTTAATCAAATGAAGTTTTCTGCTGTCATTGGCACGTTAACAAAAATGTCAACCTGCTGCAAGTAAACAAGAATATACCTTCAGATACATTTTAAAGCAATTTAACGTAATTTCCATAAAAACATCCATTATCATAAAGTATTTTTTTGTCTAATTAATTTTAAATGGTACCAGTAACTTGAAGTAATTGATGATAACTAGTATATAAATCAAGGTTTCGAACCTGATATAAAAACCAATCCCATTATAAAAATCTATATCTATATTCATTTTTCAGTATAAACTATGCATTGCATGACGTAGAAAATGTAATTTGTACAGTAAACCGGTTTCGTCCTTAATGGAAACTCATCACGTGCTGTCCAGAATTTGGACAACAATCTTGATTGAAATAAGTTGAAATAACTGTCTTTCCAGGTAACTATAACAACATAAATAAACATATCAAAGATTATTCTTCTGATCACAAAAAAGCATTCCTACCAAGGTCGTATTGCCATGTTTTCCACTTTTATAATTGCTAAGCCAGTTAAATAGGATGTTTTGTGAGATATTCATTTCTTATCAGTGAACTTCGGTTTTTCCTTATCACATATTACAATATATAGCTTGCATTGCTTGCTCTTTCAAAAATAAAACTAAATATCCATTTGTGTATTTTTCCAAGGGAGGTTGCTTAGAAAACGAATTATGGAGAGGAGCAACTCAGTTGTGAATAAGTGTCCTTGATGTTAAGCACTTTCCCTTGTTTTATTAAACAGACAGAAATTCTACTATGATAAGAGATGGTAATAGTCAAAAACTAACATTTCACATGTAAACCTAATATTTTCTCTTTTTAAAGAGTAAATTCACTTAAATGTGTGAAAATGTAAATTTAGTGTTTTGATAATAAGCATACTTTTCGACGATAGAATATTTCGAAATGGGTTTCTGTCTGTTTTGTCTTCTTAATTTGATTGAGGTAGCTATATGTCAATGGCATCATCTTGTTCAGTGTTTACGTATAAATAAATATTTTGTGTAAAATTACCGTTCCCAAGTCGTTTGATTTCACGTGCAAATCTTTCCAGAGAAATTTTTGTCTCTTGTAGGTAAAGCATCATTCATGAACTTCCTAATCGGCTACTCTGCCCTTATTTCAACAGAAATATCGCGTGTTTACGCCGTATAAAATTAATCTGCAAACGAATGTGATCTGAAGTAGAAGAAAATTTCCAACTAAAATCACATTGTTCACAAATTTACCATTTATGATATAAAAAGTATTAATTTAAATGTGATGAATTACCGCAATTAGTACTTGCAGAGTTTTAGTAGTTTTGTTATTTTGAACTCTCAACTTCGTTCAGAAAAGCTATAATTTATTCATATAAAACATCTTAGTTGTTGATTAAGTGCTATGAAGATAGAGAATCGCAACAGGTTTGGCATAGCTAAACCTTCACTTGGTGGTTTATTAAACGCGCATGCGAAATCAATGACGTAACATTTCTTTAACAAGACTGTGGTTGTTTAGGAAATATTTTTGACTAGATCGACTACTTTTTATCACATAACGCGCAAATATTTTGATGATACAACTATATTCCTGATAAATCTGTCACTATATAGAGGCTCCACCTTCTCCACCAGTCACCGTATTTAGACGAAACAAAATAGCTTCTATATTCGCAACAATAAATTTGCATGGTGACTTGATCGCTTCTGTAGCTTTTTTCGGTCAAATAATCCATAATCACATATCTCATTTAAATTTACCTCATTGTCAGCAAAATCAAGATATTTTCAAAAGAAAAATGTTGTCTTAAGGACTTTTTGTATCGTTTTCATTCGCCGAATACGTAACTCGTGTTCAAAATGCTTCGTCTACACAATATGACTCATAAGTTCAAATAACTATATTTGTGTGTGAGTGTTCATGATAAGGTGGAAAAGGCAACTCATGAAGCAGCCAAGTTACTTCCCTAGTGGGCATGTATCAACTACTTGCCAGAGTTGCAGTAACCTGACTGCAATTAATTCAAAGTGTAGAAACACATCCGTTTGGCCACCGAATCCAGGTACTGCATTTAATTTCCAATTACAAGCCAACTTATGTTTTTGGTTTGCCTTTTCTACAGATGGTTTTCACACAGTACAGCTTTCTAACTTAAGTTATAAATGGTCAATAATCCCATATAGGAAGGAAAGATGAACAAAGACGTACCTTGATATTTAACTGAAAGTTGCGTTTAGAACGTGTATGTGTGGCACAATGAACGAGTGCAAAACCCCGAATAAATGCGCTCCACTGACGGAAGTTCGGGAAAGTGCTTAATGAATTCCAAATACTAACGATACTGGTATACTTGATGATTAATTTTTTCGGTCTTATGCAACATTTATTTGTGTGCACACAACTGCACGTGTCAATGTAGTTATGCTTTTTAATTCTCATTCAGGAGCTAGTGCTTGGTATATTTATTACTAATCTAATAAAAGTGTATTTCAATATTTCAATTGTGCTTTCTTTCAAAATTTTTACACCTTTATTCGGTGCATCAAAATCATAAAATTTATTTTGTCACTATAGTTCAACGAATGTCCAAAGCCAAACTTAATATACCCGTTCCTTTTCTACAGCTATTTTGTATTTATGTTATTCTCATTCATAAAAATACGATCTCGAATTCAATCTTCACTGCAGCACAAGTGAAAGCCATGTAATTGAGGCTAACTTTATAAAAGTACAAATATTATTTTTATGTATTATTCTGAGAGACTAGCGCTTTGTCTCTATTCAGGTGAATTTATTACAATGACTTCGGTTTATTGATACGTTTAAAAACAGAATTATCCGTCAAATTGTTACTTCTGTAATTCAAGGTAATGGAAAATTTATAATCCAATAATTCTAATATAATACCTAAGTATCAAATGTGCTTAAACTCTACAAATCGTAAAGAAGTTTAACAAAACATTTGCCTTTATTGACCATGTATCGACCAATTTCAACATTACTATTTATTGCCTGAATAACATTGGCTATTTTTCCAGCTAAAATTTATTTCTATAATTTTATAATACTACGTAATATAAACAGCATACAAGGCACAGTATTATCTTAGAAACTTTAAATGAAAACTTATTGGCAAATTTATGAGTAGATGAATATATAAAATAGTAACTCATAGTGATTGGGATATTATAATTGAAAAAGTGGGCCATACACTGACAGTCAAACAAATGAATATCTAAAGTGAGGTGGTTCAAGAATCCTTATTATGAAAAAATAACCTGTTATCAGTTCTTTAAATCGAGTTTGCGAGCTTGAAGTGAACACCAATCCCGTTGTATTTAACCATTCGTTGAACAACATAGCAAAAACACCGTCAGTCACACGTACTGATGCGTTTCGACCTTCCATGATGATCATCAGAGTACGATGGCAAACTGACTAGCGAGAATCAAATCGTAAAGCATATATATTTGGAAAGCAAAATTAAATATGCGAACCTAGTAGCAACGCATAAATTGTACTTGAACGGAAATTGCTAGCACTTTTAATTCACGTCTTAACACAAATATCTGAATTTTACAAAGTAGCAGAGGAACTCAAACGTCATAATATGAAATGACAGGAAATTCGATTCGTCTAATAGATGGTAGAGACGAAATTTGCCATTCAGCCATAGACGTCAATAAATAAAATGACAATCGGGCCACGGAAGTGCTGTTTGATTCTGCAATTGATTGCGTCGCTCTATGCATCGTATCAAAGAAGTTTTCAAGCGAAACGCAAGCATTTGTATTTCTGATGAGCCCGTAACATTTCTATTTCATAGTACTGATAAAAAAGAAATTTCTCGAGTTTAAGATAATTTATGAACAGTTTGCTATATACGGAAGTAATTTACTGATGAATCTGGTGTTTAGACACGAAAAAAATATATATCCTAGTGAACGTTTATGCCAGCCAGTTAAAAATATACATTTATGGTAAAGAAAATTAAATGCTTCTGAAGTGTTATTAAGTTTACGTCTTGACTTGGAAGCTCATTACCCGTACACAGAAAATGCATAGGATAAGAATGCAAGACGGGCAAGATGCTACATCAGTAGTACGTGTGTGGGCAATGCATAAGATCACTGTATTAGAAACCAGACTCGCAAATCATTAACTAGTGCCTGCAGCTATCGACGGTATTTCGGAGCTCTCTAGCGAGTAGAGAAAACGTTTATCAGCGCAGCCATACGAAGGCCACCTATCGCAAATAACGAGGGCTAAATTTTACAATGATATTATATTTATTATATTAATGGCATAATTAATTAATTAATATAAAATTGGACATAATTTCGGTATTAATTTGTAAACACTATTTTCGCATTCATAAATCCAATTTAACGCGTATTAAAAAAGACCAAGAGGAATTCAGTTTTCATTAGCTAATAATCAATTTAGTCTGAAGACATTTTAAATCAGTATGATTGTATGGTATGTATTCTTTGTCCTCAAACGAAGCGTTATTGCTCAATTTAAACTATCCTTTTATTATAAACTGCTGGTTGGCAAAGATAGTGGTATGCGTAGTTGAACTGCACACGGTAACACAGAAACCGAAATGCCAGGATAGGCGTCAAACCGGAAGGAGGAGTCGGCTAGTCGAAGGTACATTCAAAGTTTGTGTCAAAGGACCGTCTTTGGCTAATAGAAGAATCTCGTCTAATTTTATAGAAAGGAGTAAGGCAATGCCTTGATGGCCTGTTGGTTAAGAAAAATTCAATCAAATTCAATCGAACCAAGAAGAGAAAGGCTCTTGCTGAATTAACTGGTCTATGTAAAATGAGTTAATTGCAACTTTTAGTGGGGGAAGATGCTTCAGCAACTGTTTTCTTCAATGAAAGTAGAAATTAATAAGCACGAGGTGTGCAAAATACTGTTTTCATCTTAATATGGTATTCTGTCCTCAGACTAATTAAGATTTTGTAAAATACATTTTCGTTTAATCTAATCACATGAATCCTTTACCATTTCACGTCTAGCTTAATCCTCATTCTAAAGGTCTAATGACATTTTAGCATTTATAGTGAATATTTACGGAGCACGAAGATATTTTAAAACCGTGTGCTTTTATTTTAAGCATGTAATGAAATAAGAAAAATCTAAGGTTAATTAAAATAAATGCCAAGATTATGCAGTGCTTCACAGAAAATATTTTTTCTACAACTCCAGTCCTTTAAAATTGGTTATTTTAGTTTAGAGTGTCCCAACGCAGAATAATGCATTATTTGGTTATTTCTGTTGTGACATAAACAAGAAACTAGTAAGGTTATACATTGCTAAATGCTTTTTAAAGGAAACGTTTTGTATAGTACAATGCGCATTAGGAATATATGTTCCTGATAAACATTTAAAGGTAGTCGCTCTCAGTATTCCCACAGAATTATTTTTTATGTCTGTATCATTTTATTATTAGTTTATTGATTTCAGTTAAACATTTCATCGAAATAATTACATTTACCCATCAAAATCTCGAGCATGCATTTTAAACAAATCAAGTAGCCCTCCCGGAAAATTGCCAGCTAGATTCAAAATATCAATAACTAGTCCAAAATATTGGATAAAAAACTTCCTACAATAAGCGTAGTAGGTTTGTAGATCGCATCGAGTATTTACTCTCTAACGACGATTATCACTATACCATCTTCTAAAGTGCTACTTATCACACGAAAATTTAAAATTATTTCCACACAGTAAGTGCATAGTCTGCAACAGATGAATAAAAACATTTTGCTTGTACATTAAAAAAATCAAAATTGGATAATTAGACCTCATTTCTATATATTAATAGTATAACAGATTTCTCCAAATGAAAGTAAGTTAAATTACTATTTCAAATAAATTATGTGACTCTCTTTTTAGATTTTTCTCTCCTTCGCTTTCTCCTGAATATAGTTTTTCGAATACCGTAAATGTTCACGATTCCAAAGATTTTAATTGATTTTCAAAATTTTGGTTCATTCTAATTGAAACGAATATAACACCATCTAAAATGTTAAAAACGCAAGTATTCTGCACTAAGCTTCATGTTTGGTCAGATTAATAAACTAAATTTAATTCAGTTAAAGAACTTTATCTCCAAACTGCAATGATAAAGTTAATATGCTGCTATTTTGAAGATTTGGTGTGTTTACAATATTTATATTGACGAGAATTTTCATCAAATCGTTGACTGTGAATGTGCCAGAATCGAGAATAGTGTTCATCGTGAACTCATTCATATATTCTAAATCTACAATATCTAGGCAAGTAAAAACAGTGGAGTTAAAGTGTTTCAAGGTATGATCGTAATATTTTGATTGATAAAATACAATTATTAACATCTAAGTCAGACATAATTAAGTAGATTGAACTTTATTTTAGTGTATTATTTCATAAATTTCAGAAGACTATAATTTTGGCAAATTTAAACTTATTGTGTAAAGCTTTTTGAACTAATTTCAATTATGTAACATGTCAACTGCATTAAATTCATAAATAAACATAGAAAATTGCGCCTTTATCAGAGTTAACAGGACAAACATTGTTGCGAAGTTCTAATATACGTGCAATTGTAAATTAGGAGTTGCGCATCTATTAACAAATTAGTCCATATAAAACCAGAAGGTTAAACTAAAGTCAACATGAACAAAAGGTATATTTGCATACACACTTTCGTTTCAAGCTTATTGGTGACTCATCAGCAGGAGCTGGTGTTAAGCCCTGTACCCACTATATATTTATGTGATGAATGTGGGACAATTTGACGGTAGAATCTTCTATACTAATGTGTATACCAGCAGTTGATGAGTTAACTTCATATGGAGTCTTCGACAATGCGACATTAAAGCCATCTTATTATATGGAATATATATCGGGCCTAAAAAAGTTACCAACACAATAGTTTCCGAGATGCCGATATCAAGGCCAGATTTTAATGATCTTCTGAAGTAACAAATGCTCATAAGTAATAATTCCAAGTTTTGGTAAAAATTAGCTCACGGAGAAATATATTATTTTGGTACCATATATTATATACAGTGAGTTGGCTCTGATTTCGCATTGTAGAAAACTTTATATGAAGTTACTTCCACTACTGCAGATTAACACATACGTATAGTAGATTGTACCGTCCAATTGTCCCATATTCTTCAACAAAATATATACTCGCTCCTACTTAAGATTTGCTAGTAAGCACGAAACGAGTGTGTGCATGAGAGTATATTTTTGGTTCAAACTGACTTTAGTGTATCTTTCTAGTCAAATTGTTACTAGGTAAGCAAAATCTAATATATAATTTCATATATATTAGTTCTCCGAAACAAACAATATATAACTAATTTGTTTATTCGCGGGATCAATACTTTTTTTTACCTGGCTTATCATAGTTACAAGACGTTACATGAAGTGACGTTACAATCATTATCAATCAATCATTACCTATCGAAACTCTATGTTTATTCAACCTACTCGGTTTATTTTTCATCTATTTTATCTGCTGATAGAGTCTAGTTGCGATTTTCTGGCAGTCTGCTATTTTTATGCGTAGTTTACGATAGTTGTCAGCCTTTTGCTGATGTCAATGTTTGCTTTCGTTGGAGTTGCAGGAATTTTTACAGTGCTGGCAACTGATTTTCCCTCCTTGCTGAGATCAACTTCTTAAATATGAAGATTTGTCTCGACCTATGAAGATCTATTGCAATTCACACAATTCCTTCTACGTTTTGTCAATAGCATCAATATGACTGTTTGTGGGTCGATCCGATAGTTTAATGACATTCTACCGCAACGACCCGATTTCCAATTTGCAATTATCCGTGTGTAGCTCGATTACATCCAATTTAAACCGATTTTGATTGAAATCAATCTCTATCTTCTCCATTTTTAATTTCACGTTATTGTTATCTGCTGAGGTATTATCAAGGGAAACTTCAAGCTCCTTAACGCATATATCAACATTCAAACTAGAATATAATGGAGCTATATTGAACCGCGTGCGTATTCAATGCTAATAGCTTATAAAAATGCTCCATTAGCTATTTGTGATAGAAAATTAAATTTAAAATAGAACAATATGAATTCATTTTTATTTAGCAAATGATAATTTTTGTCCAGAAGACTGTTATTAAAAGACTATCAATTAAAACTTTATGTCAATTTTATTAATAAAAATCTGTCAGTATTTCAATTCCGGGGCTCTATGCTAATTAATCTATTGGTAAATGTGTAGAATAAAAGTAGAATTTAAAAATTCGCGCCCCTGTAGATATGCAAACAAAAACACACATATATTTTTTTTTATTTTTATTATTATTATTACAGGATTTTGATTATATGTACATTGTTAATATTAACAATACTGCATCATGTCGCAGAGGCAACTTATATTTAATGGAATATTAACCGGGAGATATAAGGTGATATATAATTTCAAATTACGTGTATTATGCAGCACGGGTGGCACAGTGAATAGAATCTCAGTCTCCGAAGCAAATGTGCCAATTTCGAATCCCGTCTGCGGCAAATACTGGTCAGTACTTAAAAAGTTCCCAACGAGGAAGTAACCGGTCTACTGGATGAATTTCCTTTGCTGCCTGATACCATATTGAGTTTATACTGATAATATACGTCAGTATATATATATATATATATAGAGGCTTATGCAATAAATAATTTAAGTACTTAGATAGACAAACTCAGAACTCCTGACACGCATACTCTGAAGCCAACCCACAAACCAGAACTGCATCAGGACCTCTAGTTTATTTTAAAAATAGAGAACTCGAGTTAAAATCCAATTAAGCAATGTTCCCATAAAAGCCTAAGAAAAGGCGGAGAAATGAGGTAGAATTGCAATACTGAATGTAAATAGACATGTAAATTAGGCATAAAATACTTAAACTAAATCAAATAATCTTAAGCTTTTACATAGATGCGAGATTATTCTCTTATAAAGTTGTGGAAACAAAAGACGGGATTAAGATGAGATATTTTATTGATACCCCATTTAAAACAAATTCAATTAAAACGATGCTAGAAAGTTAACTAAAAGCAAAATCGAATGAGCTAACAATAAATTAAAAATAAATAATTGGTAAACGCTATTATTACAATTTTATTAGTCGTGAATTAAAGTCAAATGAATGAAAAGTTTATCATATTATAAAGTTGTAAGTATTTGGCTGAATATTTACCTGTTTAAAATGCTGATTAAACGAAACTATTTTGATCGTTATCAATATTTATTTATCAACTGTAATGCTAATAATGATATATTTAGGATGCAATTTCCTAATAGGTATACTTTATCCTACACATAATCAACAAATCAGTCAATTATGCGGTTCGAATATTCGTTGCGATTTGATTATTAGTTGTATTATGACGATCGCCAATTTAAATGAATTTTAGCATTATTTTGTCAAATTATCGATATATTAAAATGTTCCGAAAGCATACACATAGTAGCTTTTTTTACAAACAATTACAGTTAAACGAGCTTACAGGTTGCTCAACTAAGATTACTGTTGCCAATAAAACTTTATAAGACTCGTTTTTTACACGCTTTGATTTCTGCCAAATCGCTGTTGCATAACTCTTACTTACATCATTTTGGATTTACCTAATATTTATAGAAAATTTTACGGTATCCTAACGGCAGAGAAAATCAAACTAGGCGCAAAAATAGCATGAAGGAATAACACCATATGTATAAATGAAAGTCAGTAATGAAGGATTGTAAACTCATTTGCACCTACAAATCTTGTTTATTAGCTTTTCAACCGGAGCATCGAGCACCTCAATTCAACAACATTCCAAATTTGGCTGTGCAATTTGTGCCAAAATGAGAGTTTCAGCTACCAGGCCAATGTGTATCATTGCAATATTATGATTATATTAACGTATAAACTCGTGTATAACAGTCAATCACGTGGTGAGAGGAAAGGAATGCTTCACATATATTCACATTACTTGAATTCTTAAATACTGGGCTTAAAGCATGGTGCTGATTCATTCTGTCGGGTATTCCATAAGCACGAAATGCACCCATCACAATGAAACGTCTTTCTTTCGTGCATTTTTATATCTCCTCGGAACTTTTTAAACTAACTTAATACTGACTGTGCCCGTTTAAATAATGTTTTTCACATAGAAAATCGATTTCATGGTCTTACCATAGTTTCTTCTTCATTGTTTTGTCTCTCACTTGAAGTTGTTTCCGAGGCGCATAACAGACCAGAATCATATTTTCCATACCTCAAGTGGGGCGGATCAGCATCAGGGTTATTTAAAGGCAAAACTTCAAAATCGTCCGACGGGCCTTTGTAAAAAAGACGCTGCTTCTTTGAATGCGCATGATTTCCACTACGATGTTTAGTCTGATCTCTATGATTGCCATCAGAGCTCCGGTTATTTCGACTGCTGTGGTGTTTATGTCTGGTCCGTCTAGCATCTCTGTTATATTTAGCAATCTCAGAACTGGAGTGCTCGTACTGCCTGCCTGTGGAATAGAATCTACTGTTGTTGAGGCATGTTGTTTTAGTAATAAGCTCCCTCCGGCTTAAAAGCTTTCCACTCGGTGTGACGTAACTTTCATTTGAACAACTCAAAGTGTCGTCATATAGGCGGCTACTTTGAGCGCCATTTCGATCGTCACAGTTCGACGAATGACTCCCCTCAGTCTGACTGATGTAACCGGAAACTTTATTTGCGCTTGACGGGTGGGGATCTAGCATACGACGTGTGATTGTCCAGTATTCGTTATTTGGCGCGGAAGATATTTTGCGATTGCAATCCTCATCTTCGTTACTCGAGCGCAAATACGCATAATCTGGTCGGCCGGATAATTTTTTAGAACTTGCTGCATTACTACTGGTATTTATTCTCTGTGTGTATATGGTCTTCACTTGTGTATCTCCATAGTTTCGCCGATACTTTACTTCAGCTACTAATGGCTGGTTGAATTGTCCTGAATAGACGGCGTTTTGTCCGTCTAGATCACTACCAGAATCGCTAAGCGCTTCAGATTTATTGTTTTTCGAAACAATCATATCAGCCGCTATTGTCATGTTTCTAATTTGCCTTTAATGTTGTGTGTTGACTGTTTATAGTCCGGTTAGCAGATAATCCACTTCGTTCTACGACCGTTCACATCACAAACAGGAAAATATTTGTTTTATCGAATTAACATGAGAATATAAGTAAATTTTTGTAACTGCATCAACGGACCGTTTTTATTGCGAAATCTGAAATTCTGGCATTCTACTTTGGAAAAAACAATTCTCAGTTATGTATTTCGAAGCCAAAGAATAGCGCACTGGCAAATTATTTACGCGCCAATCATAATCCGAGTTTAAATTTTAAAAGCTGTCTCAGAAATTAAGTTCGTGACTTCTTGGTTGCGTTGTGTAAAAGTAGAGCGCGGGGCCCAAAATAGACACCAAAAATGTTACCAAGATGACTAGTAAACGCACATATTAACTACAGTCACCTCTCTATCTAATCTTAGGAAATTAAAAGCATGTCTTGCCTTTGTCCTCACACAAGCATAATAATGTAATTTGCACACTTTAGAGATTGCCAACTCTCTAACTTCTATTTAAACACATTAATATGTGCCAGTTTTACGTTAAGGTTGATGCAGACATACAAAAAGCATTGCTGAAGTTAGCTAAGAATGAATGCTTCTTCAATGTGTGCTTAAACAAGTATAAATACTGTCTAACTTCGACGAGTAAACATACAAAGATGTGTGTCGACGTTAAACTCAAATACAGACGCAGGTATTGCTAGTACTGATGAAATCCGTGTCACCAAGTGCATATCAAAGAAAACGTAGACAAATTCATTCACGTGTGTCAATGTGGCGAGAGAACAGATTTGTTTCTCTGTTTGTTTGTGTGTGTGTGTGTGTGCTAATTTTGCGTACTACACGATCCAGATAATTGCACATAATAGAGCATAAGTCTAACTCAAAGTGAAAGTCGAGGACATCCAATTAATGGAGTAAAGAAATTGAATCACATCATCAATGACGTTGTTTTATAATCGAAACAGTTCGCAAGTAAATTTAGGCTTTGTAAAGCGTGGCTAAACAGACAATAAGAAACTTATTTTTCTTAGATTTTCATTATGTCATCTGCTGTTATTAATGTTAAATCGACGAAATACAGGGCGCAGATTGGTTGACGCAAGATGAGGATCTGTTCTGGCATACCTAAACTTGCCTAAAAGACTTATTGTGGTACATATAACATCTTTAGTAAAATATGAATTAAAATATCCCACCTTAATAAGTAAAGACAAAACAAAAGAAATTATAATGAAAGAGAAGTATATCATATATATATATATATATATATATATATATATATATATATATATATATATGTGTGTATATATATATATGTATATATATATCCGTTTAGCCGGCAGGCATTAAATTTCCGTTTCGACTTCCGATGTTCACTAGTTAGGTAGTTCGGCAATGGTAGCATGAACATTGCCGGATCGAAAAGAATGATATCATCATTCTGTTTCATGTAAAGCCTCGAATTTGGTTTAAATACTACATAACATTTAATGAATTGGGTAGTTACAGATTGTGAGCCCGTGTGCCAGATGCGAAGAAGCAATTTAAGCTGCCGATGGGAAATCTGGCCAATTACGTCTGGGCAGACTATTTGAGATCAGATTAACTGAATGAAAATCATCACCACTAGGAATGAGCAAAATAGTGTTCTGTTATAGCCAACATGCAACTATAAATAAAATGTCGGATTGCCAAATATCGAATATAATTCAAGAAAACTAACATTCATTGATTCATTTACATTTCCAGGTGCACAGCGTGTAAATTTCGTTGATTGATGAGTACACCCTGGTCTCGTCACTCTAAAGACCTTCACATATGTACTGTCTAATGAAAATTTTTTTATATAGAGATTTAACAGATTTTCGTCTAACGTTTCGTTCAGTTCATTCACTGAATATAATCACAGATTTCAAACAAATCTCACAAAGCAAAAATAGATTTTTGGCAAATGTAGTATTCTCATTCGAGCCAGTTTTATTTATATTTATTTTAAACGTTCAAAATTATTCACATGCGTAAATATCTGGCCTTCATTAATTATTCACCTATACTCACCGGCACACGCTAAAATACTCTGATACACACGGGACCAGGGAGGATCCATCAATAAACGGGACTGACACGCTGTGCACCTGGAAATGTAAGCGAATCAAGATTTTAAAGACTTCCAAGCGTCATTCAGAGACACGCACAAGAAACAGGGCGTAAAATAAGTTAAACAACAATGCTGCGTAATAAAATATTTCATTCATAACATTCATTCAACCTAGTTTATGTTTTAGGTTCAGCGCATCTAATTGACGATCACTGAAACAAATTGCAAATGAATAATTAGTTCAAATATGACCAGAAGGATAAAGCAAAAACAACATTAACGGAAAGTATAATCTCGTGCACATTCGTTTCGTGCTTACCGGTTATTAGGTGCGCAACACCTAATATATAATTGAATATATAACAGTTCTCCGCCACAAACAGTACAAAACTGTTTAAGAATAAGTTTTAACGCGTACGATGAATAAATTATAATTTAAACACGGGGCGCGTTATAAATTATAATGAAGGATCCTAAGTGTATTACATAATTTGGTGCACCGTACTTTCATATGCAGTAACGGTTTCAATCCTCTGGTACTGCGGAATTTGCTCAAACAGGACACTGTCGAGTCGGCACTCGCCGTAGCTCACTAGCTGAATCTTGATTAACTGAATGGATCCTTGTAAACAGCCGAATTTGTGCAGCACGCTGAAATACATCTACGAAAATCAATGCCAGAATTTTTAAACAAATATAACTTTTTAATGTATCTGCAGCACAGACTATTGCAAGGAGCCTTTCTACTCCGACCGAAGCTCCCAAATTAATAGGGCGAGCCGTTCTATTATAGTCTTGTATATGAGTGACGTGAATGCTCTAGCTGATCGTTTAATCAATACCAAATTGAATCTAGGTGACAGATACACTTGAAGATCAACGTGCAATGATAGTGTTGAACGATTGTTGGATAATTGCGCGAAGCATAGATTATTCTTGACAAGCACAAATATCAGACGTAGTTAAATAATTTGCGCCAAGCGATATCCTATATTCACTTGACCCGTGTAGATTTGCACTAAAATTTTATGGAAATTGAAATTAGAATAAACCTCAAATAGATGCAAGCACACTTGAACACCTGTCTTTCCAAAAAATGGATAAATTCTAAAATTTATGTTAGCTGGTCTTCATTGTTAAAATGTTAAAGTAATGTGGAGAAAGATAAGATCCACTATGCACAATACAGATAACACTGAATGTGGCATATTAGGCTCCAGTAGAACTAGTCCTTGGGTCTCTGAAACTTCTGTGGAGATTCTCGAAAATAAGTACCAAACTCCAGATAACTTGTCCCATAAAAATAATCGGAGAGCTGTAGGACACCAAATTTAGCACGGTCTAGATATCAACTATGAATGCTTTTGCAACAGAAAAGCCAGAGATGGAAGCAGCGTTTGCATTAGGTAGCATCTGATGTTCGTTCAAACTTAATCGCGCAACAGTTGCGAGAAAATGATAAGATTCCGAAACATTAAATTTATATAATTAAACGAACATTGGTTGCGCGGGTGGTGATAACAATTATTATAATCAAGGTTGCGGTCTTGATATAAAAACCTGACCCATTAATTATTTACACATGTCAGTATAAACTAGGAATTGTATAGTGTAGAAAAGGCAATTCATCCAGTAGACCGGTTTCGTCCTTATTGGGAACTCATCAAGTACTGGCCAGAATTTGCCGCGGACAGGATACGAACCTGGGCACGTCTGCTTCGGAATCTGGTGCTCTAAACACTGAGCTATCCTGCCGCACTACAATGATCCTGAGCCACGAAAAGGTGCTTATTTCAGCAGTGTGGAGCTCTGATATTGAACAACCCGTAGGATAAGAAATACGGAATGCAACCGGATCTCATAAGCTTCACAAGGCTGTGAGCCCTGATAAATTGCTTCTGGCATTTTTTAAAGATGGTGGCAGTGTAATTTGTAGAATTTTGACTAACCTATTTGTACTATAACGGATGAGAAGATCGTATCGGTTGGTGGTCGTGATTTGACCACCTTACAGCTCTTCAAAAATGTCAATCATAAAGATGCATAAATCATCGTGTTATAAGCTCTATTCCAGTCGTATCTAGGTTATTTAACTCGATAATCCTACACTGTGTCAGCAATTTGTATGAATCTTGATTTTGTGAAGAACTCGCCAGTAAACAAAGATGTGATAGAACCGCATTTTCAGTTGAAAAAAGAAGAATTCAACCCGATCAAAGACAAAACAAAATCGGAAAGTGTGAAGAATCGGATCTTTGTGTAACTGCCCGTGTACAACTATTACCCGCGTACGCAAAACGCGGCATTGAATTAATTGAATTGTACACACGCAACAAAATTTCAAAAAAAGCCGATATACACCCAGGACGAATTTGTAGACATAGAATTTTTATATCAATGCAAGGATTTGATAGTGACACGTATATTGACTTCACACATCGGTCGTCTACCTAGACTTCAAGGAGTCATTTGATTTAGTAGATGGGAATGCTCTATTTATTTTTATGGCGAAAAGTGGTGCGTCCACTAATTTTTTTGAATATTATACCCGCTCTCTAAACAAACATTTCTAGTCGCGCTAAGGTCAACAACGAATAAATACACATTTATATATTAGGATTTGCGTACCTAGTAACAAATTTGTTCAAATATGACCAGAAACAATAAATTGACAATTTATTACCAACATTGGTGTTTGTCAAGGCTGTCCAATTACCTCCTTTTTAGTTTAATATTTTAATAATTTTCGATGTGAACAATAATCTTCCATAACTTCAGGATGCTGGCGTCAAAATTGTCTCTGGCAGCATATTAGTAAATTTTCTCTATTTATGCGATCGTTTCTGACAACCTAGATTCTATAAAATCAAGCTTGAATTTATTATCAGTCGTTTTTCCGTATTCGGTATGTAGTTCACACCTTATAAGATACTTATACAAGTTCACCTATCAGTCATATTATATCATAAGATGGCAAAGTAATCAACTGAACGTAGTTGACAGGATTACATATGTTGGTAGTTTTAGCAATGATTAAGTCAATGTGAGTGGCAAGGTGAGTATGAGAATCGCGAAGCTTGAGTGATTGGAACCAATGTGTGATAAATTTTAAGAAGTCAACAATTTGTTTTAATTTTAAAATAAAGGGTCTAAAATTTATATTCATTGCAAGTTATAACTCCAAAAATTCATGTAACGAGTTAAGTATGCCAAAACCTAAATGTTTCTTAAATTGAAAAAAACCTCGATTTAATATACTGTTCAAATTTTCTATTTGAATATAAGCGAATAATAAGGTATATTGAATAGAATGATCGTCGGCTAAATAACTAATATTTGACTAATTTTTAACGGAATAATATCACAGAATATTTAAAGCTATAAGTATGTACATTAGTTGTCAAATTAACTACTACATAAATCGGTAAACCTATTTAGTAATTATATGCGCATGGTTCAATGGTCGAAAAAGCTTTCGAGCATAATAAGTAAATATTTTAAACTTGCATAATTCTCTTCCTCATAGTTCCACGAATTTTATTATCATCACTATAATTAATGCGCGGTAAAATAAAATATCCACTCGAGTCCTCCATATTCTATAAAATGGTTATATCTAAAATGCGGATCTCAACAAAATCCATGTTTACAAGTGCGCAATTTAAACCTCATTACCTAAACTGGACGTGTTTCCACCATTAGAAAACCTCTAATATTTTATTTGGAGTCAGGTTTTACTATAAATACTAAATCTGTTTTCGCCTTCACCGTTTAACAGCATGATACTCACAAATAAGTTCAGTTGAAAATTCGCTTATTGCTGCCAGTTGACTTCTCTATTCACTTAATTACATACGCATACCAAATGACATTGTGCTTCTATGTCATGTATTTCGATATTTACAAAGTTAACTTGAACAAAGGATAAATCTCATAAATTCTCATATCCATGCTTGAATTAAGCATGACACCTCGAATTTTGTAAACGTTAGAGTAGATACTTTTTGTTCTTTGCAACACATCGTTGAAACATCACATGCATGTTCTCCAGAAATAGCATTTAACAAAATTTCTAAATGCTATAACAAAATGGAGCTAGCCACATACGAAGCCTAATGAATAAACAAACTGCAGCCGGATTTATGCAAGCAGATGAAGCATGTTCAGGCATTGAGCTTGAACTGGAGGTGACGCACGCAATTGATTGGTTGTTCCCTTATTTCACACTCTCTCCATGTTTACATTTTTCTATCTTGTTTTGCCTTTCAATTTATATATAAAGAGATGTTCATTTGTAGATAATTGAGAAGATAATGAGAAAGAAGCGTTTCTTGTATCTGATAAAATTTCTTTTTGTTTTTGCACATGGGAAGAGTACTATGAATTTTATTAAAGCTCGTATTTCAAAAGAATTTGAATATCCATTTACTTTCCTTCCCATTTGCTTAAGAATATTACTTTCGAAAATTTTGAATTTTTCGATGTTGTTTGTACTGCATAGGTGTGTGCACGAATAAAATGCTTAAGATAGATGATATATCATTTAGCAGAACTATTCCTGTCTTAGCCCTGTCATGTTCAAATTTTAGTCAGTTTCGGCTTTGTTAGTTTCTATCAGTATCTGTATGTTTCTGAAACCGTGAGCTGTCAAAACAATGATGCCATCAACATATAGTTTACTTAAGAAGCATCGACTGCTTACTGGTTACAGAAATAATGTTACCAAGTTATTCATGTTTAATTCTACCTAAATTAAAGCAAGTCAACGTCTCCTCGGATAGAATTGGAATGGAAGAACTATTAAGCATCTAACATCACATGAATGTCTTGCTTGCATTCACTTGCGAGATCTTTTACTTTTGGTACCCTTATTGGGTGACCGAGGTACGTGTCTTCAATCAGACCTCATGGGTACTTTGTTGAAATTTTAATGTTGCAGGTTTAATCAATGACAATGTATGCACGTAAATGAGTTATTGTAGATTAAACAAAAATAGTAAACCTTTAAATTCTATTAAATGGACACTTCAGTTTGTTTTAAAATTTTGGAAACAGTTTGCTGTAATTCGTTTTCGATAAGGCAAAAATATCTAAGAACATTTTGCCATCTAAACAGCCTATGATTTCACGGGTGGTTATAACAATTATGTAAATCAAACTTGCACGCTTGATATAAACACCAATCTTATTGTATATAACCAGTCGCGCAATATAGCAGAAATATCATTATTCACACAAACTGATACATTTAGATCAACAGAGTATATCGGCAATCTGTTTAGCTAAGTTCAAACCTCAATGCGAATATAAGGAAATCGAAGTTAGACATGCGGCTGTCACCTCTAGCAGTCACGCATATATTTTACTCAACTGGTAAAGTCGGCTGCACAATTTCTGGGCAGTCTCGAACAGTAATTTTTGTAACATTCGCTACATTTATTTAAGTAATAAATTTAAACAATCATTAATTGCGCGGGTTATGATAGTTATCCTTAAAATCAAGTTTGATAGTTAGACAAAAACACCAACACCATTGTAATTAGATAGTCGCACAGACTGGAAAAACTACCGCCATTCACACATACTGACACGTTTCGATCACCCAAGATCATTATCGAGATGGTGCGGCAGACTGAATAGTGTGGAACAAACCGCAATGCATATATAAGGAAAGAAAAATTAGATATTTTTTAAATTCGTCTCGAACTTGTAAATTTCATTTAAATATTGTTATCACCGTTTTATTGTGCAACTTATATAGGTGTGGTGTAAGATTCCGAAATTTAAAGCTCCCGACTGCATAAAGATTCCGCAGCTGACACTTCTTGTTATGTACTATCTGTGCGAGACTATATGGAATGAGAGCTATATATTTAATATGCCATAAATTGTATAATGATTATGGTTGTATTCTCGCTAGTCAGACTGTTGGCAGCTATTATGATGATCAGAGAAGATCGAAACACGTCAGCACTTGAGACTAGCGGTACTTTTGCTATGTTTTTCAATTAAATTGCCCCGTAAATAGTAAAATAATTAGACATTGTTAACGTTATAAACTATAGACAGACCGTGAAAGATAACTTTTGTGATTTTTTTCCATTTCATTGGTTTAAAATGTTTACTTTTATTTTTCGAAATAAAACGGAAATCGATTTGAAGAGTGGATTTTCTGGAGTAATAGGTTAATTTGAAGTAATTGTAATTCTAAATTTTGGTCAAATATAGCATATCTTGTAATCCATTGTGTTGATACCATGTACCTATTCGGCAACCATCATGTTGGTACCCTTTCCAGGCTCGGGATAAAATATACATAGTAAATCGGTTTAGAAGTTTGCATTTTCGAAGTTTTTATAAGAAACTCATTCCACCACTGCTGGTATGAACTCTCGTATAGGAGATAGGACTGTCCAATTATCCCACATTCTTCAACCAAATCTATGGTGGGTATAAGTCATAATACCGGTTCCTACTGATGAGTCGCCAGTAGGCACGAAACAATTGTGAACATGAGATTATACCTTCCGTTCATGCTGACTTTGGTTTATCCTTCTGGTTCTATTTGAACTAATTTGTTATTAGTTATGCAACACCTATAAGAAAATATTAATTCTGTTGTTGCATCAAGTCAAACAGGTGAGTTTTCAAAAAATTATTTAAAAATGTTAATTTACCCTATGGATAATAAAACAATTAATTTCCGTCTATTACGAATGTCATAGTTGGCAATAAAAAGATTGTGGTGTAGTGTGGTGATGTTGGCATAAAAGCGATATAGATATACATCGGAAAATAAAATTCGCAATCAAGATGATTACATGTGGCGTGTCACATGGTTTTCAACTATTTTATTTGTGTATGTGCGTGTTTAAGAAACATTTAATGCCTTGAATCTGCGTGTCTTTCTACATCGGTGTAGAAGATCACCAAGTGTGACAAAACGTATTCAGTACTGTTACATTAAAATATGCAGTAAAAACTACACACTGCTGGTTAAAAGGAAGCAAAAATAATGAAATGCTTGTCAAAACCAATTTATCTCGAATAGGCTACTTTTGAGATAAATTATGATTTATTGACAAATAATAAATTTTGAATTTTTAACTAAAAGCAGTTAATACAACTGGATCATAATCTAAAACATACATGCTCATACAATGTACATCACTTACAAAATTAGCTCATAATAGCATATGCTAATTATGCCATTTCTCAGTGTTTAATAAATATTAGCAGAATCAGTTTTGAAGTAACAATGATTCTGTTTTTTACATGAGCACATTCCAGTCTTTAACCAGACATTGTGAACTCGAACAACAAAATTCTCCATAAGATTTGAGGCATTCGTAAATCTGAATGAAGCAGAAAAATGAGGCAATTATGCAATTTAATACATCCATGTAGTAGTGAAGCAATAAATCACTTATGCTAGGCAACTGCAAAAGTGTCTTGACAAATTTATCCGTGCAGAACTTATAACTGCATTTATGTGGGAGAGGCGATGTATTAAATTAACGTGAAACAATAAATTATGGTAATGTGTGAAAATGTGAAAATTATAATAGTTGCGACTGAGACTGTCTCTAGTAGGCGACTAGCCGCGTTACAATTTGAAATTAACAGAATACAAGTTCTACGTGTAATCGCGAACGAATAAACAGATTGCTCAAAGGCTCAAATAAAACGAAGTATAAGACATTCATTATGTTAACGTCTTCAATTAAAATGTCTGTATTTTAGTACTAAAAGCGGAATATTCTAACGGAATAAACCAAAGTTCATAAGAATCGAAAGGCGTGCATCATGTGTGTAGGTGTGTGTGTGTGCACTTGTGTGGTTGTCTCGAACAAATGTTCACATCCAACTAAGCGAACTCATAGAGATTGGGAATTAATTTATCTTTTTCACGCGTTGGACTAATTGTGCTATACCTACAATGTGAAATAACAGAATTAAAGTTGATCGCATTAGTTAGGAAGAGAAGCCATGCCATGGCGGCAAAATTTATTCAAATCAAGCTTGCAAACTTGACTTGAAATTAGCAGGCGAATCCAGAGTTGTTGGTTTAATTTTAAAAGGGCAGGTGCAGCACGGCTAATACATTTGAAAATCACAATACATGCTGACATTTCCGATGTCACCAAAGATCCTTAGTTAACGAAACTGTTGATGAAATATAGCGGAGTGCCGTGAAGCACGATCTTAGGCTCCGAAATAAAAGTGGCTAATACGACCGCTTTCGAAGCGTTTAATTTTGAATCATACCGAATGGTTACACTTTGAACGAAGTAGATGGCTCTCGGAATATCGTCTTCCTTTTCTGCATTCATAATATCATAAATCTGTGTATTCTAATTTAGCAAGCTAAACACCACTATTGATCTACACCCAGGAGAGTTTTGTGGCTGCCCAATAATGGACTGCATTAACAACGTAAATAAGCGCGTTAGGAGTAAAAGCACACAACTGCCGAACTCCGGAGCCTGCTTTACAATAAACTTGTGCTTCATTATATTATTTGAATCAGAGTAGCGATCTTGATATAAACTCGTGTCTTATTATTTACACACATTTTTCAGTATAAACAAGGCATCGGAGGTGGGTAGTTGGCACTTTTGGGCTGAAGTGATGTCATGTAGGCACCAAATAAAGGAAAGGCTAATCAAGAAACATTAGTTATTATATAACTGAGAATTGTGTGAAGTGCGCAAAAGGGTGGCTCAGTATTTAGAGCAACAGTTTCTGAAACAGAAGCACCAAGGTTTTAGAATAGAATGGAAAAGAATAGAATATCTTTATTTGGATTCAAACCACACATGTTCCATCAAATAGATAATAATATTAGAAAATATACCATGTATAAAAGATATCACATCACATAAATATGCTCATTTAGTCTCAGATAGATAGATAAATCTCAATGGTTACGATATACGATTTATCAACACCTGAACATCCAGCAGTAATATCACTGTATACGCTATATCAATTTTAATACAATTATTATGATAAAGGAAAAACGGTCTTTTTAATCAATCGCATTTGTACAATAATTGATTATATAAATAATTATAGATTTATCAGCGCAGGTCACAGACCTGATAATTGGAAAAAATAATGTATTATTCTAGTATAACAATATGCATAAATGAAAATCATGACAAGCAAGGTTTTATTTATAATGTTGACTAATATGATGATATAATGCATAACATTTCCAATATAATAATACAGATATGAAAAATAAAATTTTCAAGAATGTATGTTACTGATCACAATTATCCTTGTCCTTTATTTAACCACGAGAAAGTTTTATCATAATCAAAATTAAAAAGATCAGTAGGATTGTATATTTTTTATATAAAAAAATTTAAAAGACATCTTAGATGGAAGCGCTTCTCTAAAGCCCCTAGGCAATTGATAGTAATCTTTTTAAATTTTCGAAAAAGAAAATAAATTCCCCGCAAAATTTCCCACCAAAGGAGGAGAGATCTCCAAATGTCTACATCTTGTTCCGAATTCATGCATATTTCTTATTGGATTCATATAGGCACCAGTCCACTGGTTCAAGTGGAAAACTTATATTTCATATGACATCCTGTTTAATACAGTAAAATACATCTTTTCCTCGCCAGCCCGCTAATGAATCTCCAATTCATGATTGTAATCATATGATGTGCAGGAAACTATTTTTCACGATATCGGTCACTTGACCATATCACGCCGTAACCACACTAACGAAGTGACAGCTAAACGAGCGTAAATCTGTCAGTCTAGCGACAATCAGGGTCTAGTAGGGCGGCCTTCATAATTTTGCCCTATTTGCCTACGTTCCTCTGGAACTCACCGTGCGGAGGTCTTGTTCATCGTTTATATATATATATATATATATATATATATATATATATATATAATTATTTGTATCCTTTTGCAATTTATGTATTAGCTCTACTTGCTATAATCAAGGTTGCGATCTTTATATAAACACCTCGCCCATTAAGCATACATTTGAAGTATAAATTTATATAAGTAATTGATAGTGTAGAAAATTTAATTCATCCACAAAACCGGTTTCATCCTTTTTTGAAACTCATTACGTACTGGCCAGAATTTTCCGTGGACAGGGCTCGAACCTGGGCACATCTGATTCTGAATCTGGTGCCCTGACCATTGAGCCACCCTACCGCATACTACACACAATTTTCAGCTATATACTAACTAATGTAACTCGGACAGCCCTTCTTAATTAGGTGAGACCCATATAGTATCAATTTAGACCCAAAGTTCCAACGAAAACTTCCCGATTTGTCATTATTAAACAGCCACTCATTACATGGGGATGGGGTATTGAAAAGAACATTTATACACTTAAACAAAAATTCGTTGCGCGAGCTATGACAGTAAATACTACAATCAACGATCTTGGTATAAACACCTGATATATTATGTACATACATCTGTCAATATGAACTGAGAATTGTATAGTGTATAAAAGGCAATTCAACAAGTTGATCGGTTTCTTCCTTATTGAGAACTCAACACGTAATGACCAGAATTTGTCGCAGGCAGAATAGCCCGTACATGATGAGTTCCCAATAAGGACAAAACTGGTGTACTGGATGAATTTCCTTTTCTACACTATAAAATTCTTAAACTGACAAAATGTATGTACTCAATGAGTCAAGTATAATCTCGTGCACATTCGTTTCGTGCTTACTGGCGACTCATCAGTAGGAGCCGGTATTACGACCATAATCCACTATATATTTGGGTGAGGAATGTAAAAAATAGGACGGTACGATCTCCTATACGAATGCGTAAACCTGCAGAAGTAAAGCTAACTACATATAAAGTCTTCGACAATGCGACTTCAACGCTAACTCACTCTATAAATATATATATATATATATATATATATATATAAATAAATATATACCGAGTCTGTAAAGGATACCAACACTATGGCTATTGTGTCAGTAACCGATACCAAAATTATAGTACCGAAAAGGTACATAGTACCAACACTATGTTTGCCGAGTCGATAAATGGTACCACCACGATGAATTTCAATAGGACTGTCCTATTTTACCATATTCCTCACCCAAATATATAGTGGGTAAAGTGCGTAATACCGGCTCCTACTGATGAATCGCCAGTAAGTAAAAAAAAGAATATGCACGAGATTATACTTTTCGTTCATGCTGTCTTTTACTTATCCTTCTAGTCATAATTGAACTAATTTGTTACTAGGTGCGCAACACCTAAACAACTATTAAGTCTTACCTCACTTAAGTTGGCTTTTGTTTAACTAACGACCAAATCTGCAAAACCAATTAATCTCGAATAGGCTACTTTTGAGATAAATCTGCAAAACTGCACATAAATTAGCTTATTAGTTTTTCAAAGTTTAAAATAAATCTGTTTTTCTAATGGTCTAGTTTTTTTCTCGCTATGCATGAGATATAGAAATTTGCACATAATTATTGAAGAAAAATACATGTTGTGTGTCAAATCATGCATATCTGTTAATCATTCCAGCTTATCCTCGCGTTCATAATAATCGGAGCATAACAAACTGGAAGACCTACAGCAAAAAGAGCAAATTATAAGTGGCTTATGGAGTATACTTTGAAAGAAATATCCGTGCACTCTCCTGCAACAATGTAGTGATTGCCTTAAATGTGAGCTTGTTTTGGTCAAGTTAAAAATAACAGAGCCTTACTTATACTCTGGAATTCGGATAACACAAATTTATTGACCACTATTTGTATGTTTTCCTACTTTATTAGTTCAAGGGTTCATTTATTATTAGGTTTTCAATGGAACATCCGTAATAATTATTAGCCAATGGGACACTTTATGCATTGAAAAAATTTGGTATGACAAGTCATTTGAACAGATTTACCTTATGTGCTTGGTAAAATTAAGTATTTGGTATTTCAAATGACATTCAGACTGTGCCGATTAAATGAATGTATTGCAAAATCAAGGTCTGCATTTAAAAAAACTTTTTTTCTGTTTCTATCAGACTTCATTTATACCGAGATATTAATAATAATAATTTTGTTATTTGGTAACAAAAGCCATCTGGCCCGACAATTGATAAGATGAAGGTACAAATCGACAGCTGTAATATGAAAAAAATGAGTGCTAAATTGACCAGAGATTGTTTATTAGTAAAGATAGCAATGGGGCTGGTACAAGATGCGTAAGAAAAGTATAGCCTGCCGGTTGTAGCAAAATCCCAAGTAGATGCCAAAACGGAAGGTATCTTTGACAAAGGTAACATAAACTACAAAGGTTTCTTGTAAAATGACGGAATCTCGACTGGCATTGCTATTGATGAAATCAAGGGGCAGAAAACATCACTATTTGACTTTCCGTTGTCTAATGAGAATTTGTTGAAGTTGAAGCAGAGGAAAGCACTATTAGAAGTTAAAAGGGTTATTATTATAATTTTGTGAGCCAGTGGTGTGGAGAGGATCCTGACTATTCTTCGACCATCACTAGCGCTGGGTTAAGAGCCATTAGTATCCAGAATAACGATCAAGCATACTAAAAGTGTGAAAGTAACATGTAATTCTAACAGTTTGTTTTGTCTCTAAGAATTTATTAAAGAAATGCAGATTATGCTCCTAAAATTCATCTTGTGGTTGTACTCTTATCTCCGCGGATAGTGTGATGAAATCTCGTGTAGCCTTGGAAATAGAGTAAACTTTAACAAAGATATCGGAGGTATGGTTTGATTAGATTGATGACTTACAATTACGCGTGACCTATGTCTAGCAAGGGTGAGAGATATTAGACAACGGAAGGCTCATAGAGACCTTGCGTTCAAAGAAAATTCCCCATATATGGTGACAAAACCATAAAGGTAGGAGATTAAAAAAGAGACGTTCTCTAGAGCAAAGGAGGATGTCAGAATGAACGGGCAGTAAAACTCTCTGTCGTAGAAAATGAGAAGCAGAAAATAAGTTTTGAGTAGAGTGAGCTCCAGGATAGAGTTCAGTGTTTTGAACTGTATTAAATGAATGTAATTTGGTTTAAGTGTTTTGAGAAACCCAGTGACTTCATAGCATGTGTTACCTAAGTGTTTAACATATTCAATTGGTTCTTTATCTAGACAGAGTTTGCTAGACGTGTAAGGACTAAGAGTCGGAGTCAAGTATCATTAAGCGAATTTTATCCGAGTTAAATTTGAGGCCAATTTCGCAATGTTGAGCGTGCAATAATGATAGCAGCAAAACGATTGGTGATACAAAATAGCCGGGAAGCTAAAACCTACTACTATGTCCTTGACATATTTAAAAAGTTCGAATTGAACATTCTCAAGTTGAATTTGTGGACACGCTAGATTAAAAAGCGAAGAACCGATAATTTATCCCTGCGGAACGCAGGAACGGAGAGAGGCTGCTCTCGAGTGATTACTGCCGCTATTTACAGACACCGAACAGTTTAGTAGATGGTAACAGATAATTTTACCGACGCGGCCGCAGATACCATTAATTAATAAGGTTGATTCAGTCGTCGAGTTGGAGATGGTGTGGAATATCAAGAAAGAGGAACGTGCAGATTTATCCTTGAGAAGAAATAGAAAATCTAAGACTCTTGCGGAGTTAGTGAAGGAGGAACGCCCAGTCGCAAATCCGTGTTGATCATCAAAAAAGTGAAACGGATTCTCGGATTAATGAAAGGAAATATTTTTTATATAGAACCTTAGTGAATGCAGGAATGAAGGAAATGTGAAGAGGGTCTTTAAAAGAGATCGACGAAGTGCCGATTTTCGAAATGGGCGAGATCGTCGACTTTAGTTATTCAATGTGTACAGTAATAATTGAAAGATACATATTGAAGATGTCAGCAAGCAGAGGGAAAACGTTCCTACCCAAGTAAACAATCATACCAGCATACTGGCCAAATTGATGTGTGGATTTAATGCCCTTAATAGCTTTGATGGCAATAAATGAAAAGACGTGAAATAAATGCATAATCACAGTGTCATCATCATTGCTCGCCACTGTCGAAATAGATGACGCGGAGTAGCTATTTAAAAGGAAGCTCGGATAGTCATCGGCAAATTTATTATCGGTAGAGCCAGTGAAGTTAAAATAAGATCCCTCGAATTTAGATTATAAATGGTTCTTAATAATTGTAAAATTTTGACGAGAATTGAGTTCCGATCGAATGCGACTTCCAACACCAAGCGCTTTCTCGTTTATCGTATGCTGAATAAAGTCATCTATACGCTGCTCCGTAAAAGCTCGGGTTTGTGAAGAAATCCGTAATTTTGAGTTACGAGATAGAGTGTCACACGCCTTAAAAGTGTCTTTAGCCTGTTTAAGATTCGTATTTGTTGGATAGAAGTGATTAGGTCTAAGTGGAATGATAATGTGTAATAGACCTGAGGAAAACAAGAAGATATGTCTTTAAATCAAGTTTGCGAGCTTGAAGTAAACACCAATCCCATTGTATTTAACCAGTCGTCGAACATAACAAACATATCGCCAGCCGCAACGCACTGACGCGTTTTGACATTCCATGATCATCATCAGAGTAGGACGGTAAACTGACTATCGAAGATCAAACCGCATTACATATATATGGAAAGAAAAATTAGATATGCATATTTCACCTTTAGTAGTCTGCTGCACAATTTCTGTGCAACCACGAACATTAACTGTTTGCAGCCTTTGAGAAATTGTGCAGTCGACATTTCCAGTCACGTACAATGTATGCAAGACTACTAGAGGTAAGAGCCGCATATCTAAATTTGATTTCTATATACATGCAATGCGGTTTGATCCTCGATAGTCAGTTTGCCGTCGTACTCTGATGATGATCAAGGAAGGTCGAAACGCGTCAGTGCGTTGCGGCTGGCGGTAGTTTTGTTATGTTATTCGACGACTGGTTAAATACAATGGGATTGGTGTTTACTTCAAGCTCACAAACTTGATTTAAAGAATTGTAACTACCACCCGCGCAATCAATTATTGTTAAAAAGAAGATAAGTCGTCAGGTGTGACTATTTCATTCCAAGTTATTGCATCGGAAAATAAACTGAATGCATTCCAGTTAATAAAACGTCACTTTTTTATGATCTCACTAAAGTAGAGAATGAGAGAGGAAAAAGGAAAGATAGTTGGCAATGATCGAGTTTAGAGAAGATCTCACGGCGTTGGACGTTGATTACTTCGTTTAAGAAAATACGATCAAGTTGATTGTTGCAACGCTTAAGAAGTGCATGAAATAATGTAGCAAATTTTCGGCAAAAAGCTAGAGAAGCTTGCGATTGCCCAGTGCAAGATTATTCAAATTGGCATTAGGGAGGTTTAGGTCACCAAAACAGTACTTTTCTGAAGGTGGAATAAAGTTGGACCCTGCGAGTGTCGCCGATAATAGAAAGATGATAAGGCCCGTAGACTATACAGAAAGACAGATCTTGATCCAGTATCGCCAGCTGGAATGTAAAAAAATATTCCTAACGAGTCGGAGGTTGCCACGTGCTTGGGCATCAGACAGGACCAGATATATTTAGCTAATCCGTTCTCACAGTCAGCAGCACTGTCACTTTGAAGGACGGAATCACCACTGATGATGAAGAGATTACAATGTGCACGATAAGAGATAGCTAAGGTTCAACCAGCAAGCACATGTCGAGCTCATTCGATGAAATGAATTCGGTAGTTTATTGACTTTTGAAGGGAGAGACCTGCGGTTTATGAGAATATCTGACAAGAATTAGAAGAAAAATTATTAAATCGGTGAAATGAAATGGGCGTATCTTACACAGACGACCTGAGCGCGAACGTGGGCTGGCAGGAGTTATGGATCTTTTGTTGGTAAGGAGCACATGCTCGTCGTCAATCTTAACTTTCCTGGTTCAATTATAATCAGGAGGTTGGAGATGCAGGACATATTGAAAATTGGACGGAGGTACAGGGCTCGATGTACTCGGTAGGCTAAGTGGCACACGTGGAGGGTTTGGGTCGCTAAAAGGCAAATAGAGTACTGTAGAGACGTTTCTGCTGTCAGTAATGGCGGTAGCAAGGTTGGAAGAGAGAGTAGCTACATATGAAATGACTGGAGCCCGACAAGACACCGGGTTGCAACACTTTGTAGGTAACTTTTTATATTATGGTGTAGATTAGGTGGTGCCAAAGTAGTTCAAATTGTGGGGGAGGGAACGGGGATTTTCTGTGCAATACATGGATTTAGTATTAGCCCCAGGTCTGAAATCATTAGCAAACAATGGTGTCTCCACGACGTTGAGGCGTAGCAAGTGGGCTGATTAAAGTCAGCGGACACGCAGATGGTTGGTTGAAAGAATCAACCCTTCAAATCGTGAGGGACTTATCCTTGGTAGTGAAGAGGGTCGGAATCGACCGTTGCATGATTGCAGCATTATCGGTCACACTTTACAATCAGATATTGTCATTCCCAAGTTTGGCATGGCCTAAAAAGACCAAAGAAAATCAACACTTAGGTGTTTCCAACTCGTCATGGCCGAGTCATTTTTGTGTTTTTAGAACAAATGCCCATTGTTTGTTTATCTAAAGTATTCACCCAAATGCGCGAGTAAATCTGAAGCTAGCCCATGATTGGATGATGAGCGCAGAGACCAGGTAGATTAACTGCGCTTACTATGGTTGCGTAGAGCAACCACAATAAGGATATTGTCTGATTGGTCGCAAAGTAGAGGCAAAAAGATATACCGACAGGACCGCCAAAAGAATGGATATTTTAATCACTTTCTGTTGGAGTCGAATTGATTGTTCGGCAGAGTCGCTCGTTTTTGTAATAGGTTTGAAGGGTCAATTGGCAATTGCGGCTTAAGATTAATGTCAATGGATACCAGAAATGTGGAATTTAAGGAACAAACGGTCGAAAAGGCGAATAAAAATATAAGAAAGGCACAATGAAGATATGCATAATCCAAGAAGAAAACAAAATTCCTTCGATTGAGGCTAGGTTTAAAGTCAAACGAAATAATGCGAACGTATACATGAGGAAACCTTTAAATCTGAGAAAATATAAAGAAAAGGAAAGACACCATTTGCCGAATCAAAATCCAAAACTCCAAAAAGTAGAACCGCACCAGTTGTTGCCATTCACTCGATAATTTCATTGATGAAAGAATTTACTCCGGACTGTTTTTTCCTTTCATTAAAAGATTGTTTAATCTCATTAGTTTCAAAATAATTCTAAATGATTTTTGAAGTTACCACGGCATAACACCATCTCCCAGTCAATAATTTCAGTTATGCAATTCTCAGCTTTTTTCTTATAAATATGCATGTAGAAATAAAAGATCCCTTTCAATTGATATTCTATATATCTGCATGAAAGAAGGCTACTGAACTCAAATGGGTAGCCTGCAATAAATTCGCTGAATACGTTGTTATACTTTACTTGTTATAAAATAAAAAGGAGGAACATCCAAAATAAACTATCAGAAACAAATTATAACTTCCAAATTACTTCGTTCAAAAACCGATCGATGTCTGAAGCTGGTTCTTCCTCGTCTTCTAGCAGTCTCAAATTCATTCAACCGACGACAGAAAAACCTGCACTAAAAATTCTGACTTCACGAGCCTTAATCGAAACGATTCCTACCTAAAGAAACTAAACTCCTACTTCAGCACGAGTCTATGAAGGCGGCTCACATACGCTTCTTTAACAAATTCTTATCTCAGAACTCTGATTAGAACCGCAACTGGTTCGTTCTTCACCCGCATTACTCATTTTTTCTTTAGGCTTTTGACTAGTTTTGGAGCGTTAAGTTACTTTTTGAATTTTCCCCACATTAGACAACTACCTTTGGCTATAAATGTCACATACGGACATTCCAACACTAACTATTTCTGTTTACTACTTACAATTATTAATTACTCTGCCATAATTTTCTCTACTATCTCTCCACAATTTGTTTTCGAATGCGAGCCTTAATAAAATTCATAGTAGCCTTTCCATGTGCAAAAATAAAAAGAAATTTTATCAGATACAAGAACCGATTCTTTCTCATTTTCTTATCAATTATCTAAAAATGATCATCTCTTGATATAAAAATTGAAAGGAATAACAATCACTTCGTGTTTACACTTTTCCATCTTGTTTTGTCTTTCAATTTATATATAAAGAGATTTTCATTTGTAGAAACATGAGAAGAAAATGAGAAAGAAGTGTTTCTTGTATCTGATCTAATTTATCCTCGCTTTATTTCAGCTATCAGCAACTCGAAAATTTTGATGAGATTTAACGGTCAATGTCTGAAGCTGGTTCTTACTCGTCTTCCAACTGTCTTAATTTTGGTTAATTGGACGCAGTCAATCCGGTCCACGACACTGATATTACGACTCTTCACAAACTTTAATCTAGAAGACTCAATCCTAATCAATCCCACCTTACAGAAACTCGAAAATTACGACAGAGTTCCGACGGCCGATGTCTGAAGCAGGTTCTAACTCGTTTTCTATCAAGATCTAACATTCGTTTAGCCATTGGCAGCAAATCCTGCATTGATATTCTGACTTTTCACAGGTCTTAATTTAGTCGATTCTTACCTTCGCATCCGAAGTTCTCAAGTGGGTACTCCTTGTATGCCCAAGGTTTCCAAATAAAATCCGTTTTCCTACTCCTTATTCATAATGCTAAATAATTCGAAAATCATATCACATCCATTGCTTTTTCGCAACTTGAGAAAAATGTTTAGTTGAGAACGAATTTTGAACTACCAAACATTACTCTTTCATCCTATAGCCAATTTTTCCTAGTACTCTAAATTCTGTACTGCCAAATCTGGCCATACGGATGCACCAGTTCTAGTAAATGGTTTTTACTAATAGGATATAGACTGTCTCCTTCATAGCGATTGAGGCGTACGTCTAGCCAGATCGGAGTAGAAAGTAATGGGCTTGCAAGACAGATATACTATAAGAACGCAAGGGTTATAGAATGAAGGAGCGATTTTCGGTTGGTCAACAAACATTGGCCACTATAATTGGGCTAATCCGGCATCTATTATGCTTTGAGTTGGTGAATAAATCGAACCAAAATTTGTTAATTCTGTGAGAAGGCAAGAGTGGATATTAATCAGTGAAAACCGAAAGTGCGCTCGATCCCGGATACTAATTCGTATCCAGTAACTTGTTCACATGTGGACGTGAATTTAGAAGGCTGTTTTCCAGGCACGTCGTTGTCAAATTAAAGACAAGCAGCTGATTACCCATCTTTCTCGTAATTGGTTCATACGGAAACTAATAACTCGGACGGTTTTTAGTTCATATGCTGATATTTTTGTAAAATCATTTTCCATATTGAAATATCGAAATCATGATGATAAAGCCGATACCAAATCGTGTCTTCTTCATTGGCATTACGGAAGTCGTTCTAGCCTGAATGGTAGACGACACTTGCTTACAGGTTAGAAGATAGATTGAAGATGAGTCAACCAAAAAAGTTTGTGATGGCTCACCAGACGTCAACCACTGATAAACTCTCGAACCTAATGCGGGTCATTCTAAATAGCTTAATTTCCTAGAAGCACCTTGCCATTACTATATGCTTACATTGCTTAAATACATATTTTCAACGCGTTATTGATTCAGATTATAATATCGCATACGACTTTTGTCAAATCATGCAAATAAACATGACCAAACATTTGAGGCGAAACATAATAATAACATACAAGAAACTTTAATTATGCATGCACAAAAAATTTATAACTTTATAGTAAAACTCGATCTGTTGCGAAAACGAAATAACAAATGATATAATAGGGGGAAATGCTATTTTTTAGCAATAAACAATATTATTGAGTTCAGTTTTGAATTTTCCTTACAGTAGCTAAAAATTGAAAGATCAAGGCGATATAATATGAAATGAAAAAGATGAAAATGACTAATTGAAACAGCTAAAAATGACTAGAACACACTACTAGAGACCGCATTCAAAATTAAGAAGCCACAGTCACTTCATTTTCCGCTTTAATTGTATCATCACTGACAGAAATAGGTGATTCAAAGATTTGAATTCCGGGTGCTGGAGTTTCAAGGAGCAACTTATGAAGGCCACAAAGAAATTCAAAATCTTTTTCTGCTAATAAGGAAAAACAACTTGTAAACGAGCAAAAATGCTTCATTAATGTATTTAAATGAGCAACTAATTCTAACTGTACGACATGATTGAAATGCGCAAGATACAAGTGACCAATGCATACAAGCAATGTCCTGCAGATTGCAGATATGCGCGTTCCTAAATCTGGAGGAAAGTCTACTCCAGTGCGAACGGGAAACACTCTGGGCGATTGTAGAACACTATAGCAATGTGACATTGCGACATCAATGGCTTGTCTGGCAGGTAAATTACTTACAGATGCCTTCGACTTTTTCCCCTTTTCTTCATCTGGTAAATTACTTATACTCTGTTTAAGTTGGTGGTAAAGATTCAGATCAGAAGAACAAACCAGTAGACCAGATTTGTTTACGAAACTATTAAGATTATTACATGTACATAGCTCAAAAAACGCATCAAAAATAATGCTGACGTTGTCAAACAAATTTATAGTGTTAGATGCCAGCCACTCATTAGTATTACACAAATCATATGCGTGAGATAACTGAGGAAAATCAATAGAAAAGGTATCGCTCATCGACAGAGGCAATTGTTGCTTTAGATAGAATGTATTCAGAAATACAGGACATTTTTCTTTTACGGCATCATTTGGAGAGAAACCACGACTTGAGTGCGAACAGAAAGGAGGAGAAAATCTATTAGATGGAGATCCCCCTCTTAATCCAATTAGATCAGTTATTTTTGATGGACTGCTTCCAAATTTGCATTCAGTTTCTGTCTTGTTAGACAAAATTGCAACTGATGAAGCTGGTGATAAATTAACAGAGGATATTAGTTGCTCCGATGTAGCCGTATTATTTGTACTCATTAGTCCTTTACCAACACCACGAGCCTTCCCCATTAACCACTCCATAACATGGGATTAACTAATAATATCACAAATTAACAAAACGAAACTTAGTGCCCTATAATAAAATAGAGCAATAATTAACAGTCTTTTGAATAAAATGGATTTCATTACCACAAATTATTTTTAGCTAATAAAACATAATTGAGCATGTTAAAAAACGAGTTATACCAGAAAAAGGAAATGTTAATGAGAATAGCACATTTATATTATATTATTTCAAAATAACAGTAAAAACGCAACAATCAATCAATTTATAAAAGCGCTCTATTGCAAAACCTATTTCCCGATCCCTGTAACCGGTCAAGCAATGTCGCTGACAACTTGTAAGCTATTTCAAAAATTAAATATAAAATCTGTTGGATTGGCACTGGACTTAAGAAAGCGCGCAATACATAGACCAATTGTAGAGGCTACAGACCTATTATCTAATGTGAGCTTCATAGACGGCAAATTCCTATCAGTCTAAATGAACTCATAGGAGTCTGATAGTATATTTTCAATAAAAAGACTAATAAATGTGTTTAGCAGCAAATACTACCTGGGTTAACAATTAAAATGGCAAGTTACAATTCAAAAGTAGGTATATGTTAAGCTGAATGAAATAATGACTAGCAAAATATTTAACTATAAGGCAGATGGGAGCTGTGAAAGAGAAGCCCTTTCATCAATATTGTGTTAGTTCGTTTTGAGGAGAAATTTATTTTAATTTTCTAAGTATGTTTCAATTAGAGTAAGGCTGTGAAGTGTCAGAATCACAATGCCGTGTGCAGGATTTCTGCTTTCTATTGAACGCAGTTTGGGCTCTTTTAGAAGACAAGGAAGAACCAGCTTCAAATATAGGCCATCGGAACTCTGTCGTAATCTTTGAGCTTCTGTAAAATGAGATTGATTTGGATAAAGTCGACTAGATTAAACCTTTAGAATAGTCAAAATTTCATTGTTGTGTGCAGGATTCACTGCGTTCAGTTGAACTAAATTAAGACTGTTGGAAGGGAGGAAGAACCAGCTTCAGATATTGAACTTCAGAATTCCTCGTCAAACTTTTCGAGTTTCTGATAGTTAGCTTAAATAAAATTAGAAGAATTAATAAAGCAAATTATGGCAGAGTAATTAAAAATTGTAAGTAAACAGAAATAGTAAATAGTAACTATTGGAATGCTCATATTTATGGTTTATTCTTAGGCGAGTTCTTTGGCGTGAAAGATAGTCAAAAAGAATTTGTTAAAGAAATGTATGTGAACCGCCTTCATAAACTCGGGCTGGAGTAGGAGTTTAGGTTTATTTAGGTAGTGCGTTAAATACACCTGTGGCTTTGGAAAATAGATAGATTTTGGTAAATATTTTGAGAGTATGGTAGAGTTGAATTTTAGATTTGCTATTACGCGTGGTGTAGGGGTTACTTAGATGGGCGAATTTTGACAGTGAAAGACAAATATAGATATTATGAATGAAAGAGATGACTCGTAAGTGTAGGTAAACCATTACGGGAGAGGATTTGGCTAGAGCAGGCACTGTCTATAGTTCTGGATGAGAGAGAAGAAACGCTTTAGAAATCTAGAAGGGATCTGTTTGGTGGTGTAAAAGAAGGCTAAAGTGAGAGGGCAATAAAATTTGCTAGCATAGGAGATGAGAGCTAGTACATAGGCTGTGGATAATGTAAGTTGCAAAGTGAGGTTATGTTTCTTGAAGCAGATCAAACGGGCTAACTTGAAGAGTTTGTTAGTAATTTGATTAAGATGTAGGGAAAGTCTAATGATTTCGAAAAACAGCTACCAAGGTGCTTAACCGAGCAGAATATTTTCGTACCAATGCAACAATTTGCGGTTGGGAGAAAATGGAAGGAATCGGAGGTAAGTTTCATCAAACGAGTTTTACACGTCTGTAATAATGTTCAATGAAATAGACATTCAATGTAAATAACTGGTGTATGTATAAAATGGGTTCTGAAGTATTCAACATCAGAAATGTGTATTTCTGACGCAATGCTGCGCTCCGAATGCTTAGCCTAGAAAAGATTAGGCACGTGAAACAGAATAATAAAATTACCTTTTCCTGAACGGTCTCAATAAACAAAAATCAAAACGGAAATTCGTTTTAACATGAATATATTTTAAAGATCAAAATTTGTAAACTGGAAAGGAAATAATTTTTTTAAATATTGTTATGTACTTTTCATAGTTCATTGTTTAGAAGTCTAAATCTGAATTGATAATTGTTATAGTTTTAGTATGCGTACTAGTAATCAATAATAATAATAATAAATTGGTAAGTAAATTATAATATCTGTACTTCACTGCGACAACTACTTCATTTTCTAATCAAAACAAATATATTGTCAAATTCTATCTGCAAGAGATCAAAAGAATTAGAGATATTCTCTATTTTAGCATTCAATTATTAAAAGGAAATCAAGTAAAAGGGTTTTTCTATTTTATCATTCATTTAATTAAATGAAAATATGTTAGAGGACATTTACGCAATGTTCTGTATAATAAAATGTGTTTTCCTGCGACCTTTCCACCCATGGTCTGATTAGATGCAGATGAACAAGATCTAGTCCTTTTGTTATCACTTTACATTATCGGGTTCATAAAATACCCATCACGCGAACCATAAGTATTGTAAAGCCAGAGGCTGTAGCCTATATTTATAATTAATAAAAGGCATAGCCCAAATAATTTTCATAACTGTTCTTTGTACAGTTTATAAAATTAGAACGAGTTTTTTATTTACGTTCAAGTAGCAATTGCATATTCTAAGATAGGCATTATCCAAATAATCCACACTTGTAGTTGTGAATCTTTCGATATTGCATTTACACTTAAAAAGCCTATCGCTTTTAAACGCAGCCAAATTTATTTCCAATTTGCATCTACGCAGAATCTGTCCATTGAAGAGTCATACTAAGATTTCTAAATTCCCGTCTTGATTGGATTTCGATAAAATTATTAACCAATGAGTCATGAAGATATATATAATATAGTCCAATTTGACAACCAATTTTAACGCCTTTTTAAAAATTTTATATCCATTCTCTCTATATATATATATATATATATATATATATATATGATATATAAGGAGATTCCCTGGTGTACAAATTTTATACGTATAGTATATTTAATTGATCATATGAAGTTTGAGTGAATAACTTATTGTAATTCTAGTTGTAACTCTAATTCTACACTGTTTATACAAAAGAAAATAATTTTATTATTGGTCGTTTTAGGATCATTAGATAATACTGAATTTTTTTTGGCATTACGGGTCCATACCAAGCTTTAGCGTTTGAAAGAGTAGCGGGTCAAATTATATTGAATGTCAAAGTTAACGTGGCGTAGTGGTCAATGGCACCTGTTTAAGGTACCAGTGGGATGTGGCGTGAGTTCGAATCTCACCCCTGCCAATTTACAGCTTCTGCTGAGAGACATATTGAAAGAATATTTAGCTGCGCTAAGAACAGATGGGCGCTAGTAAATATAAATATCTTATGGAGCAATATAAAATTACAAAATTATATTATTTGGATTAAGCCGATATTGGAATATGTCGACGCTACGTGGAATCCAATGAGAAAGGGTTTTACAAATAAGCTAGAAGCTGTACAATGAAAAGTTTAGAAATATTAGCCCTTTGGTTTTTTGGCTTTTGAGGATTTAATATTTTACAAATGTATTCCACTTGAATCAGTGGACTGGAGCGTATATGAATCCAATAAGTAAGATTCATGGTGTACGAACTAGATCTAGATATTTGAGATCACTCCTCTTTTGGTGGGAACTGTTGCAGGGAATTCATTTTCTATTTCGAATATTTATAAAATTTACAATCAATTTCCAAAAGGGCTTAGACAAACTCATTCATATAAGATATCCTTTAAGTTTTATTCATTGAACTTGATAAAATATACATTCCTTTTGATGTTTTAATTTTAATTGTGGCAATACATTCTCGTGGGTGACAAAAAGACCGGGATAATTTTGATCAGCAGCATACCTTCTTGAAATTTTTATATTTATTATCTGTATTATTACATGGGAAAAGCTATGCATTATATCATAATATTAGTCAGAATAAAAAATAAACAATTGCTAGTTTTGCTTCTCACTTTGCATTATATTACACTCTAATTTCATCTTAATTTTTCCAATTATCAGGCCAAAGAGCTTTTTTATTATTCAGTATCTTTATTTTGATTCAAACCACACATGTTCCATCAAATAGATGATAAAATTAGAAAATATGACTTAATTCGATGACCACTCCGATTCCAAAAATGGCACATCGTCCATCTCCTCATTCATAGAACATCGCTCAATAACTATCGTCCCTACTTTCACGAAAATCTACAACAGGGTCTTATATAACTTAATCTACCCTTTCATTAGATCTCAAGATAACTTAGGCCTCCTCGATGATCAACATGGCTTCCTGAATGGTCCTCCTCTGCCACCAACTTATTCAGTGTCCTTAACAACTGCTACTCCTCTATTTCTAAAGGTCATGAATGCACTCTCCTCTTCCTAGATATATCTAAGCCTTGTGATTCATTATCGTTTCCGGCATTTGAATCCGTCGTATAGAGCAGTGGTATTTGCGGCAGCGTCCTAAATCTTATCAGTTACTATCTCCGAAACCGTTACACAACTGCACAAGTCCGAAATAGTCACTCGAGATCAGCCCTCATCCGACCTGGAGTTCTCCAGCGTTCCGAACTTGGTCCTATACTTTTCAACCTAACACTCGAACAGGTGCAGGTTGAGGACAACCTATTCCAGCTCTTCAAATATGCAGATGACATGGTAATATAATTCAGTAAACCAGCAGCATCTAACCCTTTGTCATCTCTTATCACTCAGCTTTTATATTCGCAACACTTGCAGCTTCTCATTATTTTATAAATCACTAGACTTCTCCCCGCATCTTAAACAAACTACTTCCAAATTCTTCAAGTAGGCCCGTTTGATCCGCTTAAAGACTATCAATCCTACTCTCCAACTCACATTGTTTAAGATTTATGTCCTAACCCTCATACCATATGCTAGCTTCTTCTAACGCAATCGAACAGATTTCTTACAGATTTCTAAAGCGTGTATTTCCTTTCAGCCAGAATTATAGAGAACGCATGCTCCTGGCTAACCTTCTACCGCTATGGTTTACTTGACACTTAAGAGTCATTTCTTTCATTCATAGGATCACAACTTGCCAATTCTCTGTGAAATTTTGTTCATCGATGTCAGAACTACGCTACGCGCTATTGCAATATATTTAACAAAATCTATCACTTTTCAAAAGCCACAGGTGTATTTACCGCTCTTCCCGCGGAAATAAAACTCATATCCCAGCATTAGCTAAAAACGGCGGCTCACGGTCACTTCTTTAAGAAATTCCTATGCGATACATCTGATTAGAAGCGCCACTCGTTCCTATCTAACATATAATGATTATTTTACTCCTAGGCAATTAGCAAGTTTCGGAGCATTAGGTCTATTCTGGCTGAGTCTCCAATTTCAATAATTCGCCTTTGACTCTAAACGTTAAATCTGGACTCTCAAATAACATTTTTATACTACCGCATCCAAATGTTTAGTACTTTTATTCAATTTACTCTTCTAATTCGCTTTCTTGTGTTTCAGAAAACGATTGGAATCTCGAAAGTTCTGCTGGAACATCTGATGGTGTACATCGGACGCTGGTTCATACTCGTCTTTCAACAGTCGTAACCTCGCTCAGCTGAAGTAAGTGAACCCTGCACGCGACACTGACATTTTGATTCTGCACAAGCTTCAATATAGTCGACTGTAATATATATTTAATACTACCCTACAGAAACTCGAAGTCTACTACAAAGAACTCCGTTAGTCGAATTCTGCAGTTGGTCCTTCTTCGCCTTCAAATTTTGTATTGATAATCGGACTCTTCACGATCCATAGTTTAGTCAAATGGAATCTCTTTCTCATCAGAACAAACTATCACGAAGTTGATGAAAGTGCTTCTCTTACATAACTTTTTTGAACTTTATCGTTAAATACTTTGCTAGTCACAATTTCATTCAAATCTATATATCTTACTTTTTTTGTATTTCCTAATTTCAATTGTTGGACCTATAGCTGTTTTTGGTGAAATAGGATTTATTATTATTATTATTACTTTAAAGATATACCATGAAATATACATGTCTATTATTTCTCGAATAGTTTAATAAATTTCAATAATTTTGATTTATTAGTTAACAACATCTGAACATCCAGCAATGATATCACTGAAAATAATCTTGACCGTTGACTTCAGGCATCTTGATAATGTCTATATGTACATGTCTGAACCGTCTCATTGGTATTCCAATATTCTGTATCTCAGTTCTGGTATGTCTCCGCACCTTACATGTTTGAAACTTGGCACAAGCTTTTAACCATACCCATATGACTTTATACATATGCGGCCATACGTATATATCGTTAACTAATCGAAAGGTGGCTTTTATGGATGGATGTCCCAAATCGTATAATTGTTGGATAATTTTGGCGCATGACTCCAACGGCACATATTGTTGAGGTTGATCTCTTGACGTCTCGCATATCAACCACTTGTCACTCAGGAGCTTGCGAACATAGCCTGGTCTCTTGGACAAAACTAACTCAAATGGATCCATTCCTTATGTTTCCTTGATTTGATTGACTAATTTTTTTGGAGGATCATCTCGAATCTTCAATGGACCTAGACGTATCAGCTCGACACCTGCTTTATTCGGTTTCCTAAGTGCATCTGCTACCAAATTCTATTTACCAGCAATTGGAGAGTCAGTGAAATAGAACTCTGCTAATCGGGTAATTTCGAAATTCAATTTCAAGTGAAAGTGTAAATAATGCTCAAAATGTAGCACTGCAGCTTATATAGAAAATAGTTCTTTCTTTTTAAATATCATACATTTTTTTCTCGATCATGAGGTTTTCGGCTATAAAACCCAATCGGTCTTATTATATCCTTGTATCTTTGCCGAAGCACTGCCTATATTGCAACATCTAAGGCACATATTATTAGCTCGAATGGCTTCTCCCAATCCGCAGGTGCTACTGTGATTAGGTAACTTGGCATTTCCTTAGTCCTCTCGAATTTTTCACTGTCTTCCTGACTCAAGTTAATAGGCCAAGACTTCTTGATCGTGCTCTTTTCATGTGTGAGGTGGCATGTAACGATTCAAAAATTCCGGCTAGATCTGGAATGAATTGTCGGTAATAGCTGATCATACCCAAGAACTTTCGCAACTGGCGCACCGTCCGGGGCTCCGTTGCGTCCTTGATGGCTTGGATTTTATCTTCCGAAGGTTTAATTCCTTCTTTGGAAAGTACATATTTAAGATATTTAACTAAATAGCACTTAATGTTGCTCTTATTGGGTTTGACCACTAATCCATATTTTTCCAGCGTGGTCAACACCGTCTCCAAATGCTTATGATGTTCTCAACGTGATCGACTACAAATAATTATGTCGTCTATGTAAACCCTCGCAAATGGACAATTCTGAAAGACTTCTTCAGCCAAACGCTGGAGTGTCTGACTGGCATTCTTCAAAACCAAAGTCATTCGACGAATTTTGTGTGATACCCTCCTGGAAATCTGACTGCGGTTAGTGGTATAGAACTTTCCACCATTGGTATCTAATAGTACGCTTTCTGGAGATCTAAATTTGAATAGACCTCATATCCCCTTATGTGTCGGAGCAGAGTACTCTGGTATGGGGAAGATAAGGATCACCCTTCGTCCCTGTCCCGGTTTAGGTTTGGGAACTACCACTATTTGGATAGTAAAATTGGAATTTGATCTTCTACAATTTCCCTCTTTGCGCATTTAGTGAAATTCAAACACAGCAATTGGTTGCTTGTGTTGCGCCAATGCTTGGGACTTTGGTGAACAAGGCAAAGGAGCAACCAATTCTATTTGATAGTAAGTATGTATTAGGTATTGCGAACCTAATAACAAATTAGTTCAGTTGTGACCAATTTGTTACTAGGTTCGCAACATCTAATACATACTTGCATATATATTAGTTCTTCGCAACAAACAGTATTTAACTGTAATAGTTAAAAAAATTCTATTTGATGTTCTACTCCTGTCTTCAATCCTGTTCTCTTGGCACTGAAAGGGTGAAACACTGGAAGTTGTTTCTTGATGATGTCAGCAAAGTCATGTGCGACAGTGGGACGGGGTAAAATGACTGTTCTAACTGTCGAATGGTTAGACTCAGTTTGTGTTAACACCCCTACGCCTAGTCCGATTTTCGGGATCCAGAGTCAGCTTCAATTGAGTCAAGAAATCCATCCAAATGATATGGTCATGGATATCAGCTGCCAGAAAGTTCCACGTAAAAGAAGATTTCTGTCCTAAGGTTAATGACAATTCTTTCATCCCCCGACTCCTATCGGTCTACCATTTGCGGCTCATAGTTGATAATCAAATTTGTAGCAATCTGCTTCCACCACATCTGACCTAACTATGCTTACTTCAGCACCTGTAGTGATGAGAAACTCCAGTCAAGTTATTTCATCTTTAATTTATTTATTTATTTTATTTATTGATGGAAAATCAGGCAGCGTTTCTAAAATCTCCACTTGGGCAGAATCTAACCCTTTTGCAGTCTGTTTCGGTGCTCTTTGATCTTGTCGCATCTTTTGCTTTCGCCTTAAGTATGCCTTTTGAAGACATCAGGAGCCTTTTGTAAAATGCCCCAATTCTTACGACTCTACTAGTGGGGTTTATAATTTTACAGTGAGGAATTTTCATTGGTTTAGTGCTTCCTTTCCATTTGGGTTCACCTAAACGCTGGTATGTGCAATTCTCGCCTTGGCACTCGGCACATCGCATATATTCACAATGTGCCTCACACCATCCGCGCAACCCATCGACGCTTTGATGCGAGTGACTCCCTCGACGTCTAGTAATTCTGTTCTGACACTAAAGTTGCGAAATAGCTCTCGCCATATCATCCATTTTGCAATTTATACTTGTAATTTCTCTAGATAAGTAACGCACACATTCTTGTAGCGTCAGGATTATTTCGGTATCTGCCCTGCCTAGATGCACCATAACAGAATATGCTGTAACAGCATGTACCTGTGTTTCCAGCTGTTTATACACCCTGTCTAGCCCTCTGAGTTTACTTGGCTAATAAACATTCATTGTTTCAAATACCTCTAATGTGGCTCTAAGCCTGGATGGTAGCTCAGCTGTAAAAATAGAATACACCACATTCAACACGGAAGCTTTTGTACAAACTCTGATGGTAGTTGATGGCCCATCTTTTCTAGGCGTAATAATTCGCACATTTGTGCCGAGCTTCCAGGCTGATATCTGTTTTGAATTTCGGCCACTAGCAACCCAAATGCACTATACGATTCTTCTTTAACAGTTCTTTTTCTAATGTCACCCAAGGTGCTTCTGAAGTTCTCTGGCAATGCCATCCATGCTGCAGCAAAATTCTCTATAGGATTTACGGTCTGGTAAGCTTTGAATAGCATTTGGACATCCTCGACCCAAAGTGAATGTTTTCGGATTTATACTGCGATAGACTGATTAGTTTTGGACTGGCTTGGTCGCCATATTTTGTAGAGGCTCCAACCCTATGAGGTAATGAGAACTCCATAGATGCCAAATTGGTTTCAGTCTTAATATCCTTATTTAAGCCTAATAAGCTAATTTTTTCTTCCACATTGATTAATTTCATGCCTACAGAATCTTGAGCTAATTTGTCAGTGTCCTCAAACTTTAGATTAGCTTCCATGTTAATCCAACTTAAATATATATTTCATAACTTTTTACTAGGCAACGAACTGTGGACTTCTTACGTAACAATTCACCCGAATCAATAATCTGGAATAAATAAGACGCGAAAAACAGATTTATTAAACTACCTGGAGGAAATATCTTCATCTAAAATTGTAAATGAAATACGAAATTTTATTTGCTAAAACTAGAACAGTAGGAAGACATGTAACCTGACCCGATCATTAATAATACATATACGTATTCGCAATGCGGTTCCACGTTACACATCTGACTTGCTTACTACATGCACACGTTTTGCCTACTGTCTTCTATATGTTTTACATGCTCTATACAACTAACACTGCTTGCCGTTAACGAAACCAATTTATTGTTGCTGCGCATCAGGACAACGTAATCGTTCAACTTATAAATCGGATATCTAAAGATGTCAACTCTCTTAATATTGTCGCAGATCATCAACAAGACTCCCCAAGGCTTAAACCAAGAAGTTGTCACATCCTGCTTTATCTCATCTACTGGTTTACGTGCATCTATGCAGAATATCGAAAACAAACGAACATAACACATATAGCAATGTTCGTGAAGGAATTGTGGAAATTCTACCCTGTTTTGATAAACAAAATATTCACGGTTTTAAAACGGGAATGTATCGCTAGCCCTAATCAAGATCCAAAACTGTTGTGCTTACCCTATAAAAATGTTAACATTATACAGTTCTCTAACTGAGGCATTACAATATTAAAGTTACATTTTTGACAGGTATGCTTTGTAACGACACAAATTAATGGCCGACATATTGCGTAAATTAAATTCAAATTTATTTACGTTGCACCAATGAGAAAAAAAGCGAAACTTGCCGTTTAACCAATAGTGTGCAAGTAGACATGGCATGCTATTTAAGCACGGCAATTTACCATGCAAGTCAGAGGTTGCATTTGCATTCTGGTTCGCGTTACGCGTGTGCGTTCTGTCGGCTGTCAATACCTACGCTGGTGATTTGATAGTTTCACCAACAATTGGCTACATCCGTGACTCATCTTGTTGCGGTATAACCAGCGAGACGAGCCAATTCATTGCAGAACCTGAACGACGTTATCCACATCGTGATTACAACTCTACAATAAGAACGACAACAACCAGAGTCCACCCAAGGCTCTAGGACATCTTCACACTCTAATCAATTCAAGAGAACGCACGACCAGGCCCTCTTAAGGGCCCCCTATCAGTAACAAATCTCTATTCAGAGCACCATAACCGAGTTTGTAACGTCGAACGGCATTTACTTGAAGCCGGGGCGTTTACAAAATTGGCGACCGCGCCAGGATATTGATTATTGTTCTGACATTTGTGTTTTCTTTACCCTGTTCGTGGTTTTCTGGGAAATCTGTTGGGTATATATTCGTGGATTTGTGGGGATAATTATAATACATCGGCATCAAAGGCCAACGGGGCCTTTGTTCATCTTTTCTACGTACAAAACGGTACCGTACGTACTCGACAGGATCACTTACGGATTTTTGGAAGCAATTCAATTGTGGAAGCCTGTTTTTGGGTAAGCGTTTCGTTAAAGTATATTTATATATTTTCATATTGCTTATAAATTTATGCTTTTAAGATCCCGTAAGATTGTTAAAATGTCAGGTCCAATTTAGATATTGATGTTCCTGTTTGGGATGGAGATAGTGAACTATTCTTTATGCGCATAGACTCCGCTTTCTCCCCGTTTCCTGATTATGACAGTCATCAAAAACTGTCAAAGGTTTTTGCTAAACTTCCTTCTGAATTGCAGCGACAGATTTATCCTAAGCTTGAGGCCATTAGGAAGCTACCTAATCCCATTTTGGGTCTACAAAACGAAGTAGAATCCTTGCTTGGGCCCACAGAGACTGAGCAGATAATAAACAAATATGCACAGTTGGACATGCCAAATCTTGGCCCCATCGAAATACTGAGGGAATTACGGAAACGTTGGTATAAAACCAACATTTCTGACCATGAGGCTAAGGTTGTTTTTATTAACAATCTTCCACAAACATTAAAACTCTTTGCCAGACAGCTCCCCAACACTCTCTCTATAGATGACTTATCTGAGAGATGTGAGTTAGAATATAGGGTTTTGGAACCCAAAGTGAATCCATCATCCTTTTCTTCACCCCCGCAAGATGATAGACTCTCCTCTTTAGAGAGGACAGTGGCGAACATGGCCAAAGTTCTAGAAGGATTGGCCATTACCAAATCCGAGCTAAATCAAATGAATGCTCGACCAAAATTCGTTTCCAAGTCAAATTATAATGGTAGGCGGCGATCGAGATCTCCGCAATCCTTTAATAAATATGCTCCAAAGAAAAGGTGTTATAACCACCAGAAGTTTTTATGCTTGCCAAGTTTGTCTTTGTCGTTCCGAAGAATTTCCGAATGAGTGTCAATTTCCACAGCTGACGGAAAGGACAACAGACCGCAGGCACAAGGGTGCATCAGTATCGGGAAACGTCTGGCGCAGGAAGTAGAAGACCGTACTTTCTGCACATCAACAGCATCAACGGCGCTACAGGGAAGAAGCCAACTACAATCCGACATCCCTGTCGACTCTTTTCGTCCACGCCGAATTTTTCACATAGAGAACCAAACAGACAATGCCGGTCGCAATCACCAGCCTACTTGTTTGCATGACCCGGCCAAACAGCCCAACGAACTTCTGCACCTTCTTGATTTCAAAACTGGCGAAGAGTTCATCGTAGACACAGATGCGGCAGTCTCAGTTCTCAAAGGTGATTCAATGGCCGAGATGTCGCTAGGCGTTCTTCTCGCAACAGCTACAGGCGAGCCCATACCAACATATGGCTGCCGGTACTGCACACTCAACATAGGTCTACGACGTGAATTTTCCCACAACTTCATCATTGCCAAGGTCTCAAATAATATAATAGCCTTGATTTCCTTCTAAAATTTCGGCCCTTTGTTGATCTTGCCAATCAAAAAATCATCGACCCCTCCACCGGACTTGAACAAAGCTTTTGGACACTTGCCTCCGAGCGTTTGGAGTTACAGGTCATTCAGCCAACCCCAGTGCATCATTCAGCAGAGATATCAGCAGCTCTTCGAAAATAAAAATCGCTTTTCGATCTTAACAAGTCAGAGCTACGAGTCTCCAACACGAGACATCATATCGTCACAGAAGGACAACCTATTGCACTCAAGAAGCGACCACTAGCTCCTGCTAAGCTTAAAGCTGCTCAAGAAGAATTCTCAAGGCTTTTGGAAGAGGGAATCATCAGACCATCGATAAGTTCATGGGCGTCACCACTGCACTTAGTCTCTAAATCAAACGGATCGTACAGAGCCTGTGGAGACTACTGTAAGCTAAATTCAGTGACAAAATCTGATGCATATCCTATTCCAAATATCAACACTTTACCTGAAAAACTCAACGGCAGCAAATTCTTCTCAGTGATTGACCTCAGACAAGCGTACCATCACATACCGGTAGCACCAGAGGATATCGAAAAAACTGCAGTCATCACTCCATTTGGCCTTTTTGAATATATTTACATGCCTTTTGGACTCAAG
>JAQBSW010004759.1:0-65166 GCA_029291075.1 Eudiplozoon nipponicum
TTGCAGAGGTGAGAGCCGCCTATCTAAATTTGATTTCCGTATATATTCCATGCGGTTTGATCCTCGATTGTCAGTTTGCCGTCGTACTCTGATGGTGATCATGGAAGGTCGAAACGCGTCAGTGCGTTGCGGCTGGCGGTCGTTTTTTATGTTGTTTGACGACTGGTTAAAAACAATGGGTATGGTGTTTACTTCAAGCTCGCAAACTTGATTTAAAGAATTGTTACCAACACCCGCGCAATCAATTATTGTTTTATTGTATTGCTTATATGTGTATATGTGGGGAAAGCTGCAAACAGTTAATGTTCGTGACTGCATAGAAATTGTGCAGCGGACATTTCCAGTCAAGTTCAATGTATGTGAGACTGCTAGAGGTGAGAGCCGCCTATCTTAATTTGATTTCCATATATATTCAATGCGGTTTGATTCTCGATATTCAATTTGCCGTCGTATTCTGATGATGATCAAGGAAGGTCGAAACGCGTCAGTGCGTTGCGGCTGGCGGTAGTTTTGTTATGTTGTTCGGCGACTGGTTAAATACAATGGGATTGGTGTTTACTTCAAGCTCGTAAACTTGATTTAAATAATTGTTATCACCACCCGCGCAATCAATTATTGTTTTATTGTATTGCTTATATGTGTATATGTGGCGAAAGCTGCAAACAGTTAATGTTCGTGACAGCATAGAAATTGTGCAGCCGACATTTCCAGTCAAGTTCAATGTATGCGAGACTGCTAGAGGTGAGATTTAAAGAATTGTTACCACCACCCGCGCAATCAATTATTGTTTTATTTGTATAGGTGTTTGATTAATCTTGCCATAATTAGCATACGATTGAAGTTATTGACTTCATGCATGTTCAGACAATAACGTCTACGACCTCTAAAAAGTCCTATAAAGTATTGACATTTTTCTCACCAAAGCAGTTAATTCCGATTGAATTTCCCGACGCAATCTGTTGAGATTCAGATCAAATAGATAATGAGCACATCAATTGAAAATTACTACCAAGCCGTGATCTGCAATAATCTGGGGCCATATGGCTGAAGAATCAAGTTATTCAAAGACGAGAATTATCCACCGTCTCCGAAGAATTAGCACTGTCAGTGGTCCTCCTTACGTTCACGAGCTAACGTATAAGCTGATGACAACCATGTAAAGAATCGAACTGAGAATAATAATCTACCTTACGTTTTTATCTTTCAAGTATCGGCAGGGCTCATGATAGCACAGTCAGTACGAATAGCTAGAGCCCTATGTTCGTCAAGCCAAAAAATATATAGATATATGTATATAAATATATATACGTATATTTTTGTGTTGATATATATTTATGTATACTTTGTTTATCAAAACTGCACCACGCTTGCATCATCATTAGAGGTAAGATAACATCACCTTGAAGTACTACGGCTATTCTCCAGCAGAAATGATCGTCCTACAGTTCTATCAATTTGCATAACGAATAAGCCAAAATATTTTTACTTACAATTAATGGTTTATTAATCAAAACCCGATATGAAAGCAATACAGATGTGAGTTAAAATGTATATATTTAATATAAATATAAGAATATATAATGTGAATTTTCTCTAGAACTGGCAATCTGTTGAATCTCGAATTAATTGACAGCGTCTTTTCTTAGATATTGAGATAGAGAACAATTGGACAGTGGTCACTGCCTAGAATACTACTACGTATCTCATGATCGACGATATGTTTAATTAAACGGCGAGACACAACGAAGTAATCCAATCTCCTAAAAAAGAACGGAAGCATATAACTGATAATACTTTGACCGGCATCAAATGTCAAAATTACAATAAAATTTCCATACACAATTGAGAGGTAATCCTAGAGTGCTTATAACAGCAGTGAAGCATGACAATTCAGTATTCCGTTTAACCCACATTGCAATTAAACACACCAAGTGGAGGGTTGGCATTTTTCAAATGTATACATTTTAACTAAAATTTAGATTTCCTGTGCAGTTAAATCTAGTTGTCGCCTCTTCAACGAAACTACGAAGTTTTTCTAGAATCGATATTAACAGATTTAGACGGCGAAAACACAAGCCTACAATGGACAAAGATAAGATCAGTCATGTATACGACCCGGTAGGCTTACGTAGAATTAGTTATCGAGCTTCTAAAATTCTGGAGATCCTCGATACTTGGCGCCAAATTCACATAAGCTCGGCTTATAATACTAATTGAAAAACTATAAAACATCGACTCAATCAAGGAATAAAATTCGATCCTGAATCCTTTTGGACCAGAAAGGTTAGAGATAAAAATAAGCGTTCACATTCTATGTTTAACAGTTTATTTGACAAAAAGTTCCGAAAATAATAAATGTAAGCGATAAAATACAGTATAAAGAAAATTAAATAACAAATAAAAATTGTCATCTTGAAAGGTGGGCACCTGTAAGTCTCAAACCCACGAAAAAGCATTTGTCAACAATGTGGAACGCTAATCTAGAACAATCAGAGCCAGAAATACAGAATGCGATAGTATATCTAACACATGGCCAAGCTGCAGAGTCTATGGTCTACCTCATAATATATGAAATGAAACCGTGAAAGTTGCTTGGAGCGAGTCGGCCATCATCTTGATATATGTTTAGCTCGTCGTACTACGAAGAATTTTTTCGATTATCTTGCACCTCGTGTGATTACATACAAGAGAACAAGCAAGCCCGAGATTGTATAGATAATATTTTTACCTTAAGGCAAGATCTTTAGCAGCGAAATGTGTATCACTGTTCTACAATAGCCGTCTTTCTAAAATTCACAAGTGCATCTGACTCAGTGGGCCGCAATTCACATTTTTATATTCTGTCAAGTGATATGCCTAATCTCAATACCAACAGCCATCATCAAAATCATCATGCACAGCCATACAAAAGCCAAAAGTGACTGTTTCACTGTCATATAACCATAAAAGGCGAACATCGTAAGTCGTATTGCTTATGGTTATATGCGGACTGTAAAAGAACACTAGTTCGCCCATTCCTATTGAGGATGGTTTGTAGTCGGAGTTTTCTTCTCCTAGATGGTATGCCAACTTAGGCTAATGAGCATTATTTGCCCAGATGTCAGCGGCCAAAGCTTCCCTCAGCAGCCGAAATTTTCCCTTCGCGTCTGACACGCTTCCTCTCATTCTGTTAAACACATTTAACAATAAAAGTTACTGTGCAATAAGACCAAACTCGAGGCTTCACATGAAACGGGATGATGGCTGTGTCCCTTTAGACTCAGCAAGGTTCATGCTACCATTCCCGGGCTGACTAGCTTGTGCCCACTGGTCGCTAGGCCGGAATTTCTATGGCTACTGGCCATGGTTAGGATCCACAATGCATTATCGGACAATATTAATACAAACAGTGGTGCTCATTAGGTATGTCCACTTTTCCTTCTAAGTTTAATTTTGCAATCTATGCCATTATTATCTATATTCTTTTATACGTTCAGGATGCAGGAGCCGAAATTCGCCTCAACGATGAAATATTTAGTATAATTTCGTTTGACGAACAACACCCTAGCATGGGAGCTTTTGTTCATGAGATACTAAGAATTGGCAATAGAGTTTTGCATCAGTTTACTCCTTAAATGTAGCAAAACTTATTTACTGCCCAGTGCATGCATGCATATATATATATATATATATATATATATATATATATATATATATATATATATGCATGCACTGGGCAGTCAAAACGAATCTCTTCTAATAGACAAAGCGGTGAAAATTAAATTAAAGATCCTACCAGCCGATATTGCGTGCACGTGCTCCACCCATATATGTCCAAAACGTATAGGCACCTTTTCGCGATGGATACAATTCACGATAGCTGTCCACAAAATCCAATTCTTTTAGCATTTTTGTAAAACCTGCTCGTTCTTCATCTGTAAAACCAGCCGATTTATGATTGCTTGAAGGATTTGCCAAGTCTAAAAGAAATAAAATTCAATAGCGGTGCAAACATTACGCGAACTTTATAAATGCAAATAATCAACACCGAAGCATGTATTTTCTCGACCAACCAAATGTATTCATCTATTTTGGGTTTTTCGCTTTAAATTAACATAACACTTGCAAGATTACAGAAACTGGGACTACGAGACTTGTAGAATGATCAAAGCCAACCTAATTAAAAGTATAGTACAAACACAAACTAATCGACTATTGTTTTTTGCATTTAGTGCAGTTAGCAATAGGGAACAGAACTATACTAAGTAGTTAACAATGTGGAAAAAATAGACGATACAATATCTGAAGCGATAACAAGCTATAGCTATACGAAAGATTCGCTTACAGAATACAATATAATAACATCCCTCTCTCTGAGCATTTTTTCAGGGCCCGAAGAAATATATACCGTTAGTACAAACTAAATCATCATCATCATCATCATGTCTAATTAGTCAAAAGTGACTAATATTTCACTGTCATATAACCATAAGGTGTGAAAAAAGTATATAATGGAATTAAGACAAATTATTAGTTAGATTTACGAGAGAGAGAGAGAGACAGAGAAAGGAGTACCTTGCTACTATGAGTAAATTTATCAGGATAACCCATAAAAATTAGGCCAACTAAACCTCTTCACAACACCATTATGGCCAAGTTAGCATCAGCAATACAGCTTCCTTGCGGATTTCACTGTATCACGTCTTAAACAAACCTAACCTCGAAGCTAACTTTGTCATACTAAGAAAAGAAAGTTACGAAGATGATTCTACTAGACATCTGCAACAAGATCGCCACTGAGCTCGATTCGATGTGTATCTTCTACAACATCCAACGGGCGATCACAAATCTGTCATGAAAGATCAGACACCATGCTACTTGTTGAGTAATACTGAATTAAAATATAATGCCAGGATTTGATCACATGAATGTCATGCGCACAAACTAAGTTAGCAACATCAACATTGACATAATTTTGTTGACGAATTAGAAGAGTAAATTTCTTCATAGTGTGTGCAAAGACCTGAAGAATTCGTAATGGTCATTTTGCTCAATCTCTGAAGCACAGCCCTATAAGTATTGATGCATGGTTAGTTATATAATAATCACTCGATCTTGTAGCGAGATCACCATTCAAACTGTCTTTTTATAAAAATGCAGACTTATCTTATGAATGATTTAAAGACAACCGGATTCGATCAACATTAAAAATTTTCAGGCTTGAAAGGATGAAGTTCAGAAGGATTCGTACAAACTTATCCTTCAACATGAAGTGCGGAATCTGCTCCAACTGCGCGTGTGTGCTATTTTAGTTTAAATCGACAAAAATTTGGCATCAGTACACTAACTATTGACGGTGCTGCATCTTAGGCGATCACTGACATTATCCCATAATGGATATGTGAAGAGTAGAAGAAACGAATTAGGTCAACACTGGCAGGATTTCGACCGGGAATGAGATGCATAAACCAGATTTATGAACTTTGTCGCCCTCCCGAAATGCACCACTGACATGAACAACCTACCGCCTGAAATTTTCTAACTACCCAGCAGCTTTCAACTCAGTGATGCGCAAGATGTCATTGTGATCTATTACTAAAGATGGCGCCACGGAAAGAATGCTAAATTACCCAATGCCAGATGTAAGAAATCACCTGCCAGTATTCGCATTGATAATGATTTTTCTTAAATCTTTGTGATAAACTGCGGCATTCGAAAAGAATATCATTGCCACACAATATTCTTCCTCCAATGCACATTTCCCGCTATCTTTTAAATAATCATAGTGGCGATTGATGACAGCTCCTGGCTTGCTGATCTCAAATACGATCACGATAAAGCTGTCAGCGTGAATGAAAACGACTCTAGAAGACCATCAGATATGCTCATGGAGTATTTAGCCAGAGTAGTTCGAAGCTTAATGCCCTAATCAGAGTTTTAAAGCAGTTCTGAATAACATTTAGTCATTAACGCAGTCACCCAAGTGAATCTCTGGAGATGACGAATGATCTACCAATATTTCCAAACGCATTAGCCTTGTTGCGATTGCTCTTGGCAGGTTATGTAAACCGCAACTCTATTTCATTCAGCACCAACCCATGTGTCTACAAGTCAAGTACACTCAAATCTCATTTATGCTGCAAATGCATAAAATAGTCTACCATAACGGTTATTACTTATATAGATTTTTAAATATGTGCTTGTGCTAAATCTATGTATGAATTTCAATGATGAAAACTAATCACGGGATTGCTGGCTTTTGTAGTTCCAGCTATTCACCGGATCTACCTCTATTCTGGAATGAAATATATGTAAATGAATATCTCAAACTATGCTCTAATCAACGTATTAAACATTGTGTTAACTAACCATCAACTGATCATCAGGAGGCATTATTATGTAGTATTGGAACCTACTCTTCTAAAGTCCATTATGTGAGAATAATTTACTTCGTTTATGTACATCAATAAACAGCGAAATAACATTAGAATGAACCTGTTGACTTTTTGTACTGAAAATTGCATTAATGTTGGTTCAGATGAAGCGAAGAGAAGCATTAAAAAGTTAAAATTAAAACAACAAATTGACTCAAATTATGATCTGATGCTTTACAAATTTAACCATTTAACTACTGGTAAGACTAAATAGGGCCCGTTATGGTTTAAATAAGGACGAAACTAGGTTCCACCAAATATATTACGAATGGCATCCTTTGTCATTTTAGTTATATCAAACTCTCTGTGCAAGTTTAAATGAATAATATTAGCTCAATGCATTGTGCTCTACTAGTTAGATCTAATTACCAATGAGCACAACAATTTGGCAAAACATTTATCTTCCAATAATTTTGCTTCTGATGCGTACATAAATGCACCACCCTTTCTACTGTAGCACAGTTAACCAGACCTACATGCTTTCAATGAAAATTAATGGAAAATGCTGTTTTTAACGACTCATTCCAATTTTACCGTTACTAACGACCATGACTAGCTAGCCCGAAATGTTGAAGGATAATAGATAATGGACCTTCCAACAAACTAAAATTGTTAACGTACAGAGAAAAAATAATAATAGCAAACAAAGGTTAAATTTTAACGACAAAGCTAGTTGTTTTGTTCTTAAGCACAGCATGAACCTTAAAAATTACAGTTTAACCTACCTATCTCTTGATGAGCAACATTCAAATCTCCGCATAATATAACTGGTTTCTCAGCGTCAAGTTTCTTCAGAAATGCCTGAAAATCAGGGTCCCATTTTTTATCGCGATATGCTAAGCGTACTAAACCACGTCCGGAATTTGGAACATCTTAATCATAGCAAATTAGTAATACTTACATGCTGTCACAAAGTAAAACTTTTCAAATTCAAGAGTAATGACTCTACCTTCATTATCATGTTCTGCTTTGCCGATCCCTCTTTTAACAGATAAGGGTTTCTCTTTACAATATATTCCTGTTCCTGCATAACCTTCTTTTTCGGCAGGATACCAATTGGTATTGTAACCCTTTACTTTAGCTTCTCCTGGAATTTTTGTACCAGAGCACTTTAGTTCTTGAACAGCACATATATCGGGTAATTCCTCTTCTAGATACTTAACTCCGTCTGACTGATTGTGAAACAAATCTAGGTATACCTTTAACCAACTTCTTAGTCCGTTTACATTCCAGGAAGCCAATTTGAGATTCCAATCGCCATTTGGTAAGGCTGTTGCAACGGTATCTCCTGGAAACTTTTCAGACTTATTCTAAAATAATACAAGATAATTACTTCCACAGGCTTCGCGGGATCTGTTGCTAGATCAGTTTTTCTTCGCACTTTAGGCCTATCAGTTTGAGACTCATTATTATCATCATCCACCTTTTGCTTCTTTTTAGAAACAGCATCAGATGCAGTCTATCATAACGAATATGATAAAACTTACTTTACGACGCTTGGGTGGCATAATAGCACTAAATTCAAGAATTTTACGAAGCTGAATAGCGCGCTGGAAGCAAAGAGTACTTGATAACATTTTTGTAACAACTCAAAATGAGCTGCAAGTGTACATCTCAAGTTCAATGACAACGCATTAGTTGGACTGTGTGGCCACCTACACACGGTGTCCTTAAATAGAACCGTTGTAGGATATCATATGGTCTGACCATACTATTCCAGATGTCTAATGAAAGCCTTTCACGCGACAGATTCGCAATTATACAATTACTTAAATAATCTCCAGTAATAGTGCAACAGAGATAATCCTTTAGAATTATCTCTTTATTCATATCAATATCCTTCCTTATGCTTGACATTCATAGACTTTCAGTCAAATTTTGCAACTGCAATTTCTTATTTGCTCGCCATCCCATACAGAATGTAAAGGGGAAATATAAAGTATCATTATTTAAATACATTTAAACCATTGCTTGTGGTAGAAACTAATATTCTAATGATTTCTTGAGATATCATTGTAATAATCATTTAGTACCCTTTTATTGTCAGATTATGTTTAGTTTCAGTTTCTATATTCTTCCTTACATTCGTCAGCTTCTCTTGTTGAGCATGGAACCCATCCCGTCATTCCTAACATACTTTATCATCATGATTTAATTTGCCACATATAAAAATTGGTCTTCATCTATCAAAACTCTCAGTCGAGCATATTGGAGGTGTCAGGAACAGTAAATTTATTCTATTCTAATTTAATTATTCTGCATTTAGTGCCGTGATTCCGGATGAAATCTGAGACCTAGTGCCCCCAATATAGTTATTTAAATTCGACTGTTAATAGAATAGAAAAGAATAGAATAGAATATCTTTATTTGGATTCAAACCACACATATTCCATCAAATAATAAAATTGGAAAATGTACAATATATATTTAAAAAATTATCACATCACAATAATTGTGCAATTAATCTCATGTAGATAAGTATATCTCACTAGTTGTACTATACAATATATCAATATCAGAAAGTTCGACTGAAAAGAATAATATATACATCATCAAATTAGGAACAATTAAGGTATAATTCGAGTGTAACATTATGCAAAAATTGAGAACCATGACTAGCAATTGATTGTATGTAATGTTAACTAACATAAAGATATAGTGCATAACATTTCAATTATAATAATACAAAACTTGGAAATAAAAACTCAAGAAAATCTGTTTCCGATAACAATTATCCTTGTCTTTTATTCAACCATGAGAAAGTATTATCATAATCAAAATAAAAAATATCAGCAGGATTGCAGACTTTTTCAAGTTCAGTAGATAAAATTTTAAAAGACATCTTAGATGGAGGCATTTCTCTAAGCCCCTTCGGCAATTGGTTATAAATTTTGTAGATTTTCGAGAAAGAGAATAACTTGCTCGCAACATTCCCCACCAAAGGAGGAGATATTGCCAAATGCCCAGATCTAGTTCCAACTTCATGACTCTTTCTTATCGGAGTCATATAGGCACCAGTACACTGGTTCAGATGGAAAACTTTTATGCAATAGCACATCCTCCGAAACCACAAAGATTGCAATGACACAAACTGTAATCTAGAGGCGTATATAGTGCAGTAGATAGGACTAATTTGTTTCACAACTTTTCTTTGAGAACCATGACTAGCAATTGGTGTATGTATTGTTGACTAACATGATGATATAATGCACAGCATTTCAAATATGATAAAACAAAATTTGTATAAATCTAAAATATAAAGCACAATAGGCATCTCCGTAGGAGTCGCAGACCTTTGCCCAATACTTTTTTAAGAAAAGACTTGATCACTGTAGACCAGGCGCATATAAACACTCAAAGACTGATTTGAGCCTGGCATCTTTAGAGCTCCCATTCAAAAATATACAAAGTCCCTAAAATTCATAATTATATCTGTGGAGGTTAATTTAATTATTGGACATCAATTAACTCCTCATATAAAAATAAATCAATTTTATTTTTGGACATTTGATGTTATCAAGTATATATTAGGTGTTTCGAACCTAGTAACAAATTAGTTCAGTTATGACCAGAAGGATAAACCAAAGACAGCATGAACGGAAGGTATAATCTCATGCACATTCGTTCGTGCTTACTGGCAACTCATCAGTAGGAGCCGGTATTACGCCCTTTACCCACTATATATTTTGGTCAAGAATGTGAGATAATAGGACGGTACAATCTCTTAGACGAATGTGTAAACCTGCAATAGTGAAGCTAACATCGTATAGTCTACGACAATGCGACTTCAACGCTAACTCACACTATATAATATATATACCGAGTCTGTAAAGGATACTAACACTATGGCTATTGAGTTAGTAACCGATACCATCTTTGAAATCGATGAGGTACCGGATACTAACACTATGGTTTCCGAGTCGGTACATGATACCAACCTGATGGATATAAATTATGCTAAGTTCACCCAAAATGAGAATTACAACAATTTCCGAACACCTGTTACTCCAGTTAAACCATACACTCTGGCCTTCGATCGATATCAGTTATCACACTTTCGCGGTAAGCATGACATCATTCAATTTATTATATAACAGTTAAATACTGTTTGTTGCGAAGAACTAAGATATATGCAAGTATGTATTAGGTGTTGCGAACCTAGTAACAAATTAGTTCAGTTGACCAGAAGGATAAACCAAAGACAGCATGAACGAAAAGTATAATCTCAAATATATAGTGGATGAAGGGCTTAATACCGGCTCCTACTGATGAGTCGCCAGTAAGCACGAAACGAATGTGCATGAGATTATACTTTCCGTTCACGCTCTCTTTGGTTTATCCTTCTGGTCATAACTGAACTAATTTGTTACTAGGTTCGCAACATCTAATATATACTTGCATATATATTAGTTCTTCGCAACAAACAGTATTTAACTGCTATAATTTGATGTTATTGCTGGTTTCGTAAAACAATATTGTAATTTTTGAAAAAAATTGTAAATTTTTTTGGAAGTTCTTTTGTTCATATTGTCGAAGTTTTTGACTTGTCTTGTCGAAGGAAAAGTTTTAGTTTGATCTGAGCACAAGTGGGACACTGCTTGGTTCCATCTACGATATCTTTGATAATAAATTATCTAATCTTCTTGTAGATTATTCTTTTTAATTATCAGCGAAAAGAACAACAAATTTTCTTCGGGTAATTGACGTGGATATTTGTTTTAAGGTCTCAATCATCTGGTTCTGTAATCTGTGGATATCAGCGTATCCTCGTAAGCTTATTTAATATAATATATAAATTGCAAGTAATTTAATAATATTATGGCTGGTTTATTAAATACTGAGGATACAGAGCAGTTGTCTAGTGGACTTAAGGATTGTAGCTTAAGAGATAGTTCAGAGGAACTTAAGTGTTCCAAGATAGATGATCATTCCGCATATATGGATTTTCCGAGCCTGGCATCCAAGAGACCCCCTTATGGTAGTGACCTAAGGGCCTCTACAAAAAATGGCGACCGCACCAGGATCCTTTATGCGGGAAGATATTATGTAGATGATCGTTTTTGCCACAATTCTATGGATAGCAATGTCAAGCTTAATATGTACAGACCAGACAACCATTCTGAATGGGTCGAAGAAGCAAAATTTTATTTTAAACTAAAACGGATGACCGACCCTATAGAAAGGTTTGCCTCGTCTTGGTGGTGCTTACCTGAGCTATTAAAAAAGAATCTATTTAGACTCATGAATTTTATTACTGAGAACGAGCCGGAAAATGCATTTGAGCTTCTAGTCGAAGAACTCCATGGACGATATCAACCCGAGAGGATTGAACGGATGACTGACTTGTTACGTCAGGAAAAGACGGGAAATCTACTTCCATCTGAATTTCATGACAGACTTATTGCAAAATCCATCGGGCTTGATATATCTGAGGAAGTTATAAATAGTATATTAGTAGCAGAATTGCTTACTAGATTAAGAGCCATCTTGGATGTATATGATACATTGGAACTAGAGTGGCCAAAGAAGCTCAAAGGGCTGAACAAAGTGTATCGTCAGAAGGAACCTAAGGTGTATGCAGTAACCGCAGATTCACGCCTGGAGCAGCAACTCAGACATCTTTCAGAGAGACTCATGATCGTAGAGAATGAATTAAGTACATTCCGCAGGAATGGGGGTTGGATAAAAAACAATAAGGAAAGTTCCAACAGAGGTAGGGTAAATTCTCGGAGTCAATGTTCAAATTCCAAGCATTGGAGAGACGAATCGCGTGATAGTGTACAAGGACGACGCGAGTGGTGCATATCGCATCGTAAATACGCCGAGTTTGGAAAATGTCAGGAGGAGGGATGCACGTTTCCAAAGTTGGGTGGTCCCCGATGGAAAGGAAGTAGTCTTCCTGTAGCCTAGTCGAAGCTGCCGGAAAACTAATGGAGCCCCCGCTAATAGGAGCCGTAGGGGGGTTGCGCATGCAAGGCTCCAAGGTATGCATATTCGAGGCATACTAAAATCATCGAAGTTAGGTTCGGAAGCTTCGATGGAAGAGACGCGCAGTAATACAGTCCGTAAATCTATTAGATTTCGGCTGGCAGGTAATCTTAAAGAGGTTGCTGGTTATAGCAACAATAAGTTCGTTATAACTGATGAACTTAGCGGCTTAAATTTCTTAATAGACACGGGTGCAGAGATGAGCAAAGTTCGATCTGATGTGGTGGAAATTGATAGCCCCACATTCGATTACCAACTATGGGCTGCTAATGGAAGTCCAATTGAGGTTAAGGGAGTTAAAGAATTGTCAGTGACATTGGAGCAGAAATCTCCATTTACGTGGAATTTTCTGGTCGCTGATATAAAGGATAACATCATTGGGATGGACTTTTTGATCCATTTTAATCTCGCTTTAGATCCCAAATCTAGGACCATTGGACAAGGCACTGGGATAGTGACTTATGCTGAGACTGGGACCTCAGTAGTTAGGTCAGTGAGACTTCCCAGACCCGTCGTCGCCGATGACTTGGTGTATGTCATCGAGAAACACCTGGCCGTGTTTCTGCCATTTAATGCTAAAGCAAGGGTTTAAAAACAGGCATAGAGCACCAAATCGAGTTGGTGGAACCACTACCTTGTTCGCCGAAGTCTCAACCGTTAGCACAACATAAGCAGCAGGTTGCTTTTGAAGAATTTAAGTGTTTGAGTGAAGAAGGAATTTGTAGGCGTTCAAATTCCAACTTTGCATCTCCAATAGTCGTTGTTCCCAAACCTGAACCAGGTCAATGGAGAGTTTTTGGTAACTATCGTCTATTGAATTCGGTAGCGAAAGGCGATTCGTATCCTCTACCGAACCAGAGTAATTTGTTCAGGGATATAATGGGGTATGAGGTATATACAACGTTAGATCTGCAGAAGGTGTACTATCAAGTACCTATGAAGGCAGAATCTATACCGCTCACAGCAGTGCGATTCCCTGGAGGAGGATCGCATGAATTCTTATATATGCCTTTTGGTTTGAAGAATGCAAGTTAGACATTCCAGCGTCTGACGGAGGAAGTTCTTCAAGACTTTCCATTTGGTAGAGTGTATATAGATGGCATCATTATATATAGTCAATCTAGGGAGGAACAACGGGGCACTTGGACATAGTTTTGTCTAAGCTGGAACATTATGGATTGGTAGTGAAACCAGAAAAGAGCAGGATTGGTTGCTCTACCGTAAAATATCTTGGATACACCATTTCCAAGGGATGGAATCCAGCCTGAAGACAAGGTCAAGCAATCAAGGATGTGCTAGAACTCCAGAACTGTACGCCAGTGTAGATTTTGGGCATGATTAGCTACTATCGTCGTTTCATGCCAGGTTTAGCTGGAATTTTGGGGTCGCTAACTCGACATTTAGTTCCTGAACGGAGCACGATTAAGAAGTCCTGGCCTATTAATTTTAGCCAAAATGCCAAGGAAAAATTCCAGAGGGTCAAAGATATGTTAAGCCACATTAGCACCTGTGGATTGGACTAAGCCGTTTGAGCTGGTCACAGATGCTTCTGATGTAGCCATAGGAGCAGTATTACATCAACGGGATAATGGTATAGTCAAGCCGATTGGATTCCATAGTCGGGAACTCCAAGATCGCGAGAAGCGATATGATACGCTTGGAAAGGAGTTACTAGCAGTTTATTCTGCAGTGTTGCATTTTGAGCACTAACTAGATGGACATCAGTTTATGATATTAACTGATCATAAACCGTTGTTGAGTATCCTTGGGAAAGCAAATAGGCTAAATTATTCTCGGCGGGTGAATTCACAAATAACCCGACTCGCAGAATTTGATTTTACCATTAGTCATATCTCAGGAAAAGATAATGTGGTGGCAGACACTCTCAGTAGACCAGACGTTTCAGATGAAGATATGATTCGTTCAGAGTCACTCGTATGCTCTATTGTATCTTCTAATTATTTTGTCCAGCAATTGATGGAAGCACAAGGTCTTGATCCTTTAGTAGCTGTGTTGGAAAAGAATCCTACATATACACGCAGGAAGATTGGAGATAATTGGTTATTATGTGAAATCTCCAGGAGCCAACCTAGACCTTATGTACCGCTAAAATTAAGGTATAAGGTAATTCAGCAGCTACATGAATTCAGTCATCCTTCCATTAAGGCAACTATCAGAATGGTCACTGATAGATATGTATGGCCTAAGATGTCGAAAGACATAAGAGCCTGGGTAAGGACATGTGCCCGGTGTCAAACTTGTAAAGTTTGGCGTCATACCAAAACAGAAATTAAAACGATTGGTATACCAGCGGGTCGTTTTATGCATGTTCATATTGATATAGTAGAAATGCCTGAGATTTCTAGCCAAAAATATTTACTCACGATGGTTGATCGTTTCAGTCGTCAGTTTGAGGTAGCAATCCTGAAGGACATGACAGCTCAAGAAGTCTTACTTATGTTCTTGCATAATTGAGTGTCGCGATATGGTGTACCGGTAAGGGTAACTACTGATCGTGGTAGTCAGTTTATGTCTGAACTGTTTATCAGATCATTGAATACAATGGGGATAGAAGTAAGACACACATGTGCTTATAATCCCAGAGCTAATGGGATGGTTGAGAGAATGCACAGGGAGCTGAAGGCTGCATTACGCTGCACCGGAGGATCTAGTTGGATACATGATTTGCCCATAGTTTTATTGGCAATGCGAAATAGATACAGAATTCAGTTAGGAACATCCATAGCAGAACTTGTTTATGGAGAGCCATTGAGGTTACCTGGAGATCTTCTAATAGAAGCTCCAAGTTGTAGATTGGTTTGTTGGAGCATTGAGAGATAAAATGAGACGTTTAGCTCCAACAAAAAACTAGAAGTCCAAAGTCTAAATGCTATGTATCTTCAGATTTAAAGCTGGCATCTCATGTATATATAACTAACGAAAACAGACAAAATTGTCTGACTCCGTTCTATAAGGAGCTATTTAAAGTCAATCATATGACTGATAAAAATGCATTTATAGAAGTAAATGGCACAGTAGAATGTGTAACACTGGATCGCTGCATTTCACAGTTTATTTGGACGGAGGAGGAGACTGAGGAGCAGTATTCATCGAAGTATCCAGAAGTTGAGGCGAGATGTGACTCAGAAATTTGTGAGAAAAACGAAGAGTCGAAGAAATATGGAAAAGAAGTAAAGATTAAAACCATGACAACTGAGAATAAAGAACAATGCAATATGAATATGAAATCTAGTGAAGTACCAGCACAACTTGTTGAAACTTGTTCTGGAAGAATCATCAAGAAACCGAAGAATGAGGACTACATCATGTATGGTTATTCATCTTAAACATGAGGGTTGTAGAGGATGTTGAATCCTCCGCCTTTTATAAAATGACCTTGAATGATAAATTTAAACCACCATAGCTGATTGTAACAACTTTATTTAAAAAGAATTTTTTCTTTTTATTTTCCAGAACATTCTTTGTTTAAAGACTTGATTTTTATAATTGTGCGCTATTTTCAGTTTTTGAGTATCGTGCTTCCGAGCTGGTTGTAGATTTTCGTTTGCTGCATTTTTTTACATTTCTCTCCATAATAAACGATTACAACATTGCACAATATACACCTCTCAACACTTGCCTTGTGTTCTGATATAATATAACACTGAGGAGGAGTCTTGGAACAGGTAATTTATTTATTATTGTGGGTCACGTACACATCAAAGCAGATTATTGCTGAAGATATAGCTTTCCAACTTTCACCTTCCAAACGGATAAAATAATTGTCAATTTGAGTACCATAATTCTTGATCATGAATGCCGATATTAAATTAGAAGATGTATTTCATTTAGGGCAGGACCTAATGGATTTAAATCTTATTGACACAGATAACAATGTAGGCAAAACAGACTCTACTGTGAATGTTAGGACTTCTAGCGAACTGGCATCTATGGGGCTTACAAATACCAAAAGGTTAGGGGCCTCAACAGGGTGTATGTGGAGGTTAATTTAATTATTGGACACCAATTAACTCCTCATATAAAAATAAATCAATTTTTATTTTTTGACATTTGATGTTATCGCTGGTTTCGTAAAACAATATTGTAATTTTTGAAAAAAATTGTAAATTTTTTTGGAAGTTCTTTTGTTCATATTGTCGAAGTTTTTGGCTTGTTTTGTCGAAGGAAAAGTTTTAGTTTGATCTGAGTTGCTGAATTGCACAAGCGGGACACTGCGTGGTTCCATCTACGATATCATTGTTAATAAATTATTTTAATCTTTTTGTAGATTGTTTTTTATAATTATCAGCGAAAAGAACAACAAATTTGCTTCGGGTAATTGACGTGGATATTTGTTTTAAGGTCTCAATCATCTGGTTCTGTAATCTGTGGATATCAGCGTATCCTGGTAAGCTTATTTAATATAATAATTAAATTGCAAGTAATTTAATAATATTATGGCTGGTTTATTAAATACTGAGGATACAGAGCAGTTGGCTAGTAGACTTAAGGATTGTAGCTTAAAAGATATTTCAGAGGAACTTAAGTGTTCCAAGATAGATCATCGTTCCGCATATAAGGATTTTCCAGGCCTGGCATCCAAGAGACCCCCTTATAGTAGTGACCAAAGGGCCTCTACAAAAAATGGCGACCGCGCCAGGATCCTCTATGCGGTATGATATGATGTAGATGATCGTTTTTGCCGCAATTCTATGGATAGCAATGTCAAGCTTAATATGTACAGACCAGACAACCATTCTGAATGGGTCGAAGAAGCAACATTTTATTTTAAACTAAAACGGATGACCGACACTATAGAAAGGTTTGCCTCGGCCTGGTGGTGCTTACCTGAGCCATTAAAAAAGAATCTGTTTAGACTCAGGAATTTTGTTACTGAGAACAAACCAGAAAATACATTTGAGCTTCTAGTAGAAGAACTCCAGGGACGATATCAACCCAAGAGGATTGAACGGATGACTGACTTATTACGTCAGAAAAAGATGGGAAATCTACTTCCATCTGAATTTTATGACAGACTAATTTCAAAATCCATCGGGCTTGATATGTCTGAGGAAGTTATAAATAATATATTTGTAGCAGAATTGCCTGCTAGACTAAGAGCCACCTTGGATGTATATGATACATTGGAACTAGAGTGGCCAAAGAAGCTCAAAGGGTTGGACAAAGTGTATCGTCAGAAGGAACCTAAGGTGTATGCAGTAACCGCAGATTCACGCCTGGAGCAGCAACTCAGACATCTCTCAGAGAGACTCCTGACCATAGAGAATGAATTAAGTACCCTCCGCAGGGATGTGGGTTGGATAAAAAACAATAAGGAAAGTTCCAACAGAAGTAGGGTAAATTCTCGGAGTCAACGTTCAAATTCCAAGCATTGGAGAGGCGAATCGCGTGAGAGTGTACAAGGACCACGCGAGTGGTGCATATCGCATCGTAAATACGCCGAGTTTGGAAAATGTCAGGAGGGGGGATGCACGTTTCCAAAGTTGGGTGGTCCCCGATGGAAAGGAAGTAGTCTTCCTGTAGCCTGGTCTAAGCTGCCGGAAAACTAATGGAGCCCCCGCTAATAGGAGCCGTAGGGGGTTGCGCATGCAAGGCTCCAAGGTATGCATATTCGAGGCATACTAAAATCATCGAAGTTAGGTTCGGAAGCTTCGATGGAAGAAATGCGCGGTAATACAGTCCGTAAATCTGTTAGATTTCGGCTGGCAGGTAATCTTAAAGAGGTTGCTGGTTATAGCAACAATAAGTTCGTTATAACTGATGAACTTAGCGGGTTAAATTTCTTAATAGACACGGGTGCAGAGGTGAGCATAGTTCGATCCGATGTGGTGGAAATTGATAGCCCCACATTCGATTACCAACTATGGGCTGCTAATGGAAGTCCAATTGAGGTTAAGGGAGTTAAAGAATTGTCAGTGACATTGGGGCAGAAATCTCCATTTACGTGGAATTTTCTGGTCGCTGATATAAAGGATAACATCATTGGGATGGACTTTTTGATCCATTTTAATCTCGCTTTAGATCCCAAATCTAGGACCATTGGACAAGGCACTGGGATAGTGACTTATGCTGAGACTGGGACCTCAGTAGTTAGGTCAGTGAGACTACCCAGACCCGTCGTCGCCGATGACTTGGCGGATGTCATCGAGAAACACCTGGCCGTGTTTCTGCCATTCAATGCTAAACGCAAGGGTTTAAAGACAGGCATAGAACACCAAATCGAGTTGGTGGAACCACTACCTTGTTCGCCGAAGGCTCAACCGTTAGCACAACATAAGCAGCAGGTTGCTATTGAAGAATTTAAGCGGTTGAGAGAAGAAGGAATTTGTAGGCGTTCAAATTCCAACTTTGCATCTCCAATAGTGGTTGTTCCCAAACCTGAACCAGGTCAATGGAGGGTTTGTGGTAACTATCGTCTATTGAATTCGGTAACGAAAGGTGATTCGTATCCTCTACCGAACCAGAGTACTTTGCTCAGGGATATAATGGGGTATGAGGTATATACAACGTTAGATCTGCAGAAGGCGTACTATCAAGTACCTATGGAGGCAGAATCTATACCGCTCACAGCAGTGCGATTCCCTGGAGGAGGATCGCATGAATTCTTATGTATGCCTTTTGGGTTGAAGAATGCAAGTCAGACATTCCAGCGTCTGACAGAGGAAGTTCTTCAAGACTGTTCATTTGCTAGAGTGTATATAGATGACATCATTATATATAGTCAATCTAGGGAGGAACACCGGGAGCATTTGGACATCGTTTTGTCTAAGCTGGAACATTATGGATTGGTAGTGAAACCAGAAAAGAGCAGGATTGGTTGCTCTACCGTAAAATATCTTGGACACACCATTTCCAAGGATGGAATCAAGCCCTTGGAAGACAAGGTACAAGCAATCAAGGATGTGCCAGAACCCAGAACTGTACGCCAGTTGCGTAGATTTTTGGGCATGATTAGCTACTATCGTCGTTTCATACCAGGTTTAGCTGGAATTTTGGGGTCGCTAACTCGACATTTAGTTCGTGAACGGAGCACGATCAAGAAGTCCTGGCCTATTAATTTTAGCCAAGACGACAAGGAAAAATTCCAGAGGGCCAAAGATCTGTTAAGCCAAATAACCACATTAGCACCTGTGGATTGGACTAAGCCGTTTGAGCTGGTCACAGATGCTTCTGATGTAGCCATAGGAGCAGTGTTACATCAACGGGAAAATGGTATAGTCAAGCCGATTGGATTCTATAGTCGGAAACTCCAAGATCGCGAGAAGCGATATGATACGCTTGGAAAGGAGTTACTAGCAGTTTATTCTGCAGTGTTGCATTTTGAGCACTACCTAGATGGACATCAGTTTATGATATTAACTGATCATAAACCGTTGTTGAGTATCCTTGGGAAAGCGAATAGGCTAAATTATTCTCGGCGGGTGAATTCACAAATAACCCGACTCGCAGAATTTGATTTTACCATTAGTCATATCTCAGGAAAAGATAATGTGGTGGCAGATACTCTCAGTAGACCAGACGTATCAGATGAAGATATGATTCGTTCAGAGTCACTCGTATGCTCTATTGTATCTTCTAATGATTTTGTCCAGCAATTGATGGAAGCACAAGGTCTTGATCCTTTAGTAGCTGTGTTGGAAAAGAATCCTACATATACACGCAGGAAGATTGGAGATAAGTGGTTATTATGTGAAATCTCCAGGAGCCAACCTAGACCTTATGTACCGTTAGAATTAAGGTATAAGGTAATTCAGCAGCTACATGAATTCAGTCATCCTTCCATTAAGGCAACTATCAGGATGGTCACTGATAGATATGTATGGCCTAAGATGTCGAAAGACATAAGAGCCTGGGTAAGGACATGTGCCCGGTGTCAAACTTGTAAAGTTTGGCGTCATACCAAAACTGAAATTAAAACGATTGGTATACCAGCGGGTCGTTTCATGCATGTTCATATTGATATAGTAGAAATGCCTGAGATTTCTGGCCAAAAGTATTTACTCACGATGGTCGATCGGTTCAGTCGTCAGTTTGAGGTAGCAATCCTGAAGGATATGACAGCTCAAGAGGTCTTACTTATGTTCTTGCATAATTGGGTGTCGCGATATGGTGTACCGGTAAGGGTAACTACTGATCGTGGTAGTCAGTTTATGTCTGAACTGTTTATCAGATCATTGAATACAATGGGGATAGAAGTAAGACACACATGTGCTTATAATCCCAGAGCTAATGGGATGGTTGAGAGACTGCACAGGGAGCTGAAGGCTGCATTACGCTGCACCGGTGGATCCAGTTGGATACATGATTTGCCCATAGTTTTGTTGGCAATGCGAAACAGATACAGAGTTCAGTTAGGAACATCCATAGCAGAACTTGTTTATGGAGAGCCATTGAGGTTACCTGGAGATCTTCTAATAGAAGCTCCAAGTTGTCTCGATTGGGCCTCTAGTTCAGTAGATTGGTTTGTTGGAGCATTGAGAGATAAAATGAGTCGTTTAGCTCCAACCAAAACTAGAAGTCCAAAGTCTAAATGCTATGTATCTTCAGATTTAAAGCTGGCATCTCATGTATATATAACTAACGAAAACAGACAGAATTGTCTGACTCCATTCTATAAGGGGCCATTTAAAGTCAATCATATGACTGAGAAAAATGCATTTATAGAAGTAAATGGCACAGTAGAATGTGTAACACTGGATCGCTGCATTCCACAGTTTATTTGGACGGAGGAGGAGACTGAGGAACAGTATTCATCGAAGTATCCAGAAGTTGAGGCGAGATGTGACTCAGAAATTTGTGAGAAAAACGAAGAGTCGAACAAATATGGAAAAGAAGTAAAGATTAAAACCAAGACAACTGAGAATAAAGAACAATGCAATATGAATATGAAATCTAGTGAAGTACCAGCACAACTTGTTGAAACTCGTTCTGGAAGAGTCATCAAGAAACCGAAGAATGAAGACTACATCATGTATGGTTAATCATCTTAAACATGAGGGTGTATGTGGAGGTTAATTTAATTATTGGACACCAATTAACTCCTCATATAAAAATAAATCAATTTTATTTTTGGACATTTGATGTTATCGCTGGTTTCGTAAAACAATATTGTAATTTTTGAAAAATATTGTAATTTTTTTGGAAGTTCTTTTGTTCATATTGTCGAAGTTTTTGACTTGTCTTGTCGAAGGAGAAAGTTTTAGTTTGATCTGAGTTGCTGAATTGCACAAGCGGGACACTGCGTGGTTCCATCTACGATATCTTTGCTAATAAATTATTCTAATCTTCTTGTAGATTGTTCTTTTTAATTATCAACTAAAAGAACAACAAATTTGCTTCAGGTAATTGACGTGAATATTTGTTTTAAGGTCTCAATCAATCTGGTTCTGTAATCTGTGGATATCAGCGTATCCTGGTAAGCTTATTTAATATAATATATAAATTGCAAGTAATTTAATAATATTATGGCTGGTTTATTAAATAATGAGGATACAGAGCAGTTGGCGAGTGGACTTAATGATTGTAGCTTAAAAGATATTTCAGAGGAACTTAAGTGTTCCAAGATAGATGATCATTCCGCATATAAGGATTTTCCGGGTCTGGCATCGAAGAGACCCCCTTATGGTAGTGACCGAAGGGCCTCTACACTAATAATAGACTTAATCAATTTTCCAGGATGCTGCTTTATTAGATTTGTCACCTATTGAATCTCGACAAACCAATGTGGCAATTCGTGAATCAAAGCTGCGTGCTGTTGATACATTTTAATGCATACTCAGAACTGCTATATTTATGGAATTTTTTTTAATTTACCATTTGGACCATTCTTTAGTAGTACAATGAAAAATAATAGACGTTCTCGTGCTCAGAAATTATAATAGCATTTTTGTGCGTTTTGTTAAACTTCCGTAGCTATGTTTGTGATTACTACCTGCCTTTAGGAACAAGGAAAATATCATCAAAGTAACGTTTGTGTTAAGAACATTTGCTTATGTCAATTTTTAATGATGCGTTCTCGAGATGATCGCGGAACATCTCGGCTAACACTGGAGATAGTTTTTCTCCTTCTCAACACCATCAACCTGTCTATAGATACCTCGTTGTTCTTAAAACAGGTCGCAATCACGAGCACTGCTTCAAAGTTTCGATAAATCTCATTAATTCTTTTTAAATATCAGTTACACGTCATTGCATGACAACAGATCATCGAAACCTCGCACTTATATTCATCAGATGTGGTATTTAATTTAATTACTAAATGCGATGATAGAAATGAGTTAGACAGAAATGAAGCTCTGTAGATTAACAAATGGCAGCCTGGTTTATGCAAGTAGAAGACTTATTTTTGTGCACTGAGCTTGAATTGGATGTGAAGCAAGAAATTTACTGTTTGGTTCCTTATTTTACATACTCTTCATGATCACATTTTCTGCTTTGTTTCGCCTTCCAATATATATGTTCATTTGAGGATACATGGGGATCGACTGATAATGAAACGATTCTTGTATCTGATGTAGTTTCGTTTTAATTTTGTACATGGAAAGGTAACTATGAATAATATACTTTTGTTCATGTTTTTGATCCTAAATAGTAGGTATTAGTATTATTTAAATAGGAAGTGTTCTAAAACTGGGTAAAACTGATTATGAATTTCTCTGTGAATTGGATGAAGTATTTGGCTACTTGTTGTTTAATCCACAGAACGAAAGCAATTTCATTGATCTACCTGATCCTTCGGGAAACCAGGATCTAGGACTTGTTATTGACAGTGAAGCATTGATAGAATTAATGTTAAAAATAAAATCAAAAAAAACAAAAAGATCACCTTGGTATATCGATTGATAACCTACTTCAATTACCTTTAAATTTTATGAATGCACTTTGCAATTTTATAAATAGAATTTTGAAGAATGGGAAATTACCAATCGATATACTAACGATATTAGCTAAACCTTTGCCAATAGTAAGTAAGCCAACATGTGCCAGTGATTATAGATTAATCTCTATTATCCCCTCGTTTTTGAAGACAATAGAACGATTGATACTAGATCATTTAGAACGTATGTTGCCGGCTGATTTTGATATATGCCAATACGGCTTTACTGTGGAGGAAGTTAAATCCTCCGCTTTATGTAAAATAACATTGACTGATAAATTTAAACCACCATGGCTGATTGTAACGAATTTTATTTAAAAAGAATTTTTTCTTTTTATTTTCCAGAACATTCTTTGTTTAAATACTTGATTTTGAATTGTGCGCCATTTTCAGTTTTTCGAGTATCTCGCTCCTTGACTGGTCTTGTAATTTTGGTCTGCTGCATTTTAACATTTTCTCTAGTAAACGAATACATCATCATCAAATATATTACTCCATCAATTGCCTTTGTTCTAATATAATACAAGAGTGAAGGAGACGCCTTGGAACAGGTATATTTGATTTCTTCTGTTGTTCACGTATATCTCTTTCCAGATTATTTGTTTGGAGATACCGCTTTCCAACTTTCGCATTCCGATTGCCTAACATTAAGTGTCGATTTAATTGTTATACCATATAGTTATGGAAACCGATATTAAATTTGAGGACACAAGTAGGTTAGTGCAGGACATTGCGGACTTGAACCTAGGAGACACAAATAGTAATATAAGCCTATCAGACTCTACTGTGAATTTTAGGACTTCAAGCGATCTGGCATCTATGGGGCTTTCAGACTCGAATAGGTTAGGGGCCTCAACAAAATTTGGCGACCGCGCCAGTCCAAGAATTTTAAGTCTACCACAGTACAAATCAGAAAAACATTCAAGTTGGGTAGGAGATGCCCAAATGATATTTAGTGCTTATAATATCGTAAACCCTATGGAGAAATTTGTTGCAGCATGGATGGCATTGCCTGAAAATTTCCGAAATGCTTTGGAAAATTTCAGAGACAGAACTGTGGAAGAAAAGCCGTACAATGCATTTGAGTTATTAATGGCTGAAATTCAACAGAGATATCAGCCTGGAAGATCAGCGCAAATGTGCGAATTATTACGCTTAGAAAAAATGGGGCGTCAACTACCGTCCGAATTTTATGAACGCCTTTGCACAAAAGCTTCCAGGTTGAATATATCTAGAGATGTAGTCAACTCCATTTTCACAGCTGAGCTACCAATTAGGCTTAGAACAACATTGGAAGTATTTGACACAATGAGCATAGATTGGCCAACAAAACTCAGAGGGTTAGACGGCGTGTATAAACAGCAAGAACCACAAGTACATGCTGTAATAGCAGATTCTGTCACGATGCAGCCAGTCAGGGCAGATACCGAAAACAACCTGACTATACAAGAAACCTTGCGTTTCTTATGTAGAGAAGTTGCTAGCTTACGTAGTGATATTGCACAACTTCAGAGTCAGGATAGGTACACTAGACGTCGAGGGAGTCACTCGCGTCAACGCTTCGAAGGGCCACGCGGATGGTGTAAGGCACATTGCGAATACGGACGCAGTGCGAAGTGCCAAGGTGAGAATTGTATATACCCGCGATTAGGTGGACCCAGATGGAAAGGAAGCACAAAACCGGTAGAGAGAAATCCATCACCGGGAAAAGGACAAAACCCCCGCTAGTAGGAGCCGTAGGGGGGTTCCATTGCAAAGGCTCCCAGATATGCCTTTAAAAGGCATACTCAAAGCAAAAGATGCGACTAGAGCAAATAGCACCGATATAGAAGGCAAGAGAGTCCGATTCTCACTAAGCGGAGATCTGGAAAACATTGCCGGATTGTCCAGCAACAAGTTCATTATTAAGGATGAATTATCTGGATTAGAATTTCTCATCGATACGGGTGCTGAGGTAAGCATAGTTAGGTCAGACGTGGTGGAAGCAGATTGCCCCACATTTGATTATCAACTATGGGCCGCTAACGGTAGTCCGATAGGAGTGAAAGGGATGAAAGAAATGTCGGTAACGTTAGGCCAGAAATCTTCCTTCCGATGGAATTTTCTAGTAGCCGATGTCAAGGACCATATCATTGGCATGGATTTCTTGACACATTTCAAGCTGACATTAGACCCCAAGGCTAGGACTATCGCAGAAGGCGTAGGGATATCAACACCTACTGAGTCTAACACGTCGGCAGTTAGAACAGTCCTCTTACCTCGCCCAACAGTCGCACATGACTTTGCCGATATAATCGAGAAGCACCTAGCAGTGTTTCAACCTTTCAGTGCCAAAAGGATAGGTTTGAAGACAGGAGTAGAACACCAGATAGAATTGGTGGCTCCGTTGCCTTGTTCACCAAAGGCTCAACCATTGGCACAACACAAGCAACAAGTTGCTTTGTCCGAATTTCACCAATTGCGCGAAGAGGGGATTTGTAGAAGGTCAAATTCCAATTTTGCTTCCCCAATAGTGGTAGTTCCCAAACCTGAACCGGGTCAATGGAGGGTTTGTGGGAATTATCGTCTATTAAACTCAGTGACGAAGGGTGATTCTTATCCTCTCCCTAACCAGAGTACTTTACTCCGAGATATAATGGGATATGAGGTTTATTCAACTTTAGATCTCCAGAAAGCGTACTATCAGGTACCAATGGAAGAAAGTTCGATACCACTCACCGCAGTCAGATTTCCAGGAGGGGGATCGCATGAATTTCTTCGAATGCCTTTTGGTTTGAAAAATGCCAGTCAGACATTCCAGCGTTTGGCTGAAGAAATCCTTCAGAGTTGTCCATTTGCGAGGGTATATATAGACGACATAATAATTTTTAGTCGCTCACGAGACGAACATCGTACGCATTTGGAAACGGTTTTGACCAGGCTGGAACAATATGGATTAGTGGTCAAACCTAATAAGAGTAATATCGGTTGCTCTTCAGTTAAATACCTTGGTCATATACTTTCCAAAGACGGAATTAAACCTTTGGAAGATAAGATCCAAGCTATAAAGGACGTAACGGAACCCCGAACCGTACGCCAGTTGCGAAGGTTCTTGGGCATGATCAGCTATTATCGTCGATTCATTCCAGGTCTAGCCGGAATTCTTGGATCGTTAACACGCCATCTCACTCGTGAAAAGAGCACGATCAAGAAGTCTTGGCCTATAAACTTGAGTCCAGAAGACCGAGAAAATTTCCAAAAGGCCAAGGAAATGTTAAGTGACGTAACCACATTAGCACCTGTAGATTGGGAAAAACCTTTCGAACTAATCACAGATGCCTCAGATGTTGCATTAGGGGCAGTGCTACAGCAAAGAGATCAGGACGTAGTAAGACCGATTGGGTTTTATAGCCGTAAGCTTAATGATCGAGAAAAACGTTATGATACGTTTGGCAAAGAGCTTCTAGCAGTGTATGCCGCAGTGCTACACTTCGAGCATTACTTAGACGGACATAAGTTTAAGTTATTGACCGATCATAAGCCATTGATCAGCATACTTGGTAAAACAGCTAGGCTTAATTACTCTCGTAGAGTAAATTCCCAAATAACACGGTTAGCAGAGTTCGATTTCACTGTGTCTCATATTGCTGGTAAGGAGAATGTGGTAGCAGATGCACTTAGCCGACCGAATGAAGCTGATGTCGAGCTGATATTTCAAGGTCCTTTGAAAAGTTTAGATGATTCAATGCATGATTTCGTTAGTCAAATCGAGGAAGCGCAAGGATCGGATCCCTTTACATTAGTATTGTCCAAAAGACCAGGATATGTTCGTAAGCTCATAAGTGGCAAGTGGTTGTTATGCGAAACATCTAGAAGTCAACCACGACCATATGTGCCGTTGGAGTTACGGGCCAAGATTATCCAAGTGTTACATGACATGGGTCATCCATCCATTAAAGCCACCATTCGATTAATCAACGACAGATACGTATGGCCGCACATGTCTAAAGACATACGGGTATGGGTAAGAGCCTGTGCCAAGTGTCAAACGTGTAAGGTGTGGAGACATACCAGAACCGAGATAAAGAATATTGGGATACCAATTGGACGGTTCAGACACGTACACATAGACATTGTCGAAATGCCTGAAGTTAATGGAAACAAATATTTGCTGACCATGGTAGATAGATTTAGTCGTCAATTTGAAGTGGCGATTTTAAAAGACATGACAGCGCAAGAAGTCTTGTTCGCGTTTCTACATAATTGGATATCGCGTTATGGTGTTCCGGAAAAGGTCACTAGTGATCGCGGTAGTCAATTTATGTCAGAGCTTTTCGTAAGATCCCTCAACATCATGGGAACCACTGTAATACATACTAGCGCGTATAACCCACGAGCGAATGGGATGGTAGAAAGGCTACATCGTGAACTGAAAGCTGCATTAAGGTGTACTAGTGGAACAAGCTGGATACACGATCTTCCTATAGTACTACTCGCCATGCGCAACAGATATAGGGCACAATTAGGTACTTCCATAGCAGAACTGGTTTATGGAGAACCATTAAGGTTGCCTGGAGATCTTCTAATAGAAACTCCAAGTAGTCTTGATTGGGCTTCTAGTTATGTAGATTGGTTCGTAGGAGCACTTAGAGATAAGATGTGTCGTTTAGCTCCGACCAAGACTAGAAAAGCTAAAACCAAATGCTATGTGTCCTCTGATCTAAGATCGGCTTCGCATGTGTATGTAACTAATGAAAATAGGAAGAACTGCCTAACACCATTTTATAAAGGACCATACAAGGTCAAGAGGATGACTGACAAGAATGTCATCATAGAAATAAATGGCATTGAGGATTGTGTTACGTTGGATCGTTGCATTCCCCAGTTTATCTGGATAGACGGTATGACTGAATTAACAGATGCGTTGAATGACCGTTCCATGGGCGAATCTGATGTGTGCAATCCCACCATACAGGCACATAATGAAATGCAGAACTCTGAAGACGTGTTGTCTAATATAGCAAAATCTTATTCTACTGAATCACAGCATGAAAACTATTTGTCGATACCAGATGATTTTGAAGAACCAGTGAATGTTGTACCGGGCGAGATGACGACGTCAGGGGCGCCAGTATGCACAACTCGTTCTGGAAGAGTGCCTCGTCAGCCGAAGAACTATGATTACGTCTATTATTAGACGTCTTTTTTTGAGAAGGTGGTGTATGTGGAGGAAGTTAAATCCTCCGCTTTATGTAAAATAACATTGACTGATAAATTTAAACCACTATGGCTGATTGTAACGAATTTTATTTAAAAAGAATTTTTTCTTTTTATTTTCCAGAACATTCTTTGTTTAAATACTTGATTTTGAATTGTGCGCCATTTTCAGTTTTTCGAGTATCTCGCTCCTTGACTGGTATTGTAATTTTGGTCTGCTGCATTTTAACATTTTCTCTAGTAAACGATTACATCATCATCAAATATATTACTCCATCAATTGCCTTTGTTCTAATATAATATAATAGTGAAGGAGACGCCTTGGAACAGGTATATTTGATTTCTTCTGTTGTTCACGTATATCTCTTTCCAGATTATTTGTTGGGAGATACCGCTTTCCAACTTTCGCATTCCGATTGCCTAACATTAAGTGTCGATTTAATTGTTATACCATATAGTCATGGAGACCGATATTAAATTTGAGGACACAAGTAGGTTAGTGCAGGACATTGCGGACTTGAACCTAGGAGACACAAATAGTAATATAAGCCTATCAGACTCTACTGTGAATTTTAGGACTTCAAGCGATCTGGCATCTATGGGGCTTTCAGACTCGAATAGATTAGGGGCCTCAACATTACGAAAGACAGGTCGACAACTACTAATATGCTCTCTATGTGGAAACATGTAATTACATTAGATGAAAAAAGTTAGATGCATTAATTTTATTTATAGATATCTCAAAAGCTTTTGACTCTATATCTTTTGATGCTATTTTGAATGCGATTAATTTATTGAATATTGATCCGAATATTTTTAGATTACTTAGATACTATTTATATAATCGAAGAATGAGTATTCAAGTAAACGATTTGATATCTAAATCGAAAAGGGTAACAAGTGGAGTTCCACAGGGATCAAGTTTGGGGCCAATTTTATTTAAAATTGTATTTGCACATTTGGAAACTAAGATCCCTAACGGTCGAGTTTGCAAATTCGCTGATGATTTAAAAATAATCTTTCCAATTGATCCAAAAAATGTCGAATTCTCCAAAAATAATGTGAAACTAGATTTGTATAATTTAAGTAGATACTTGTTAACACTAGAGCTGAGACTAAACAGTAAAAAGACAAGAGCTTTAAAAATAGTTAACAGAACAGAATTTAATTACGTTTATTTTCATGATGCTGAGATTAATGATGTTTTTGAGATTAAACTTATGCAAGAAATTAAGGATTTAGGCATAACTATTCATTGTACGGCTTCTGCTGAGAGACATATTGAAAGGATAGTAGGCAGTGCCAAGAACAGATGGGCACTAATAAATAGAAATATATTATCGAATGAAATAAAATTTAAAATGTTTATAATATGGATTAGACCGATACTAGAATATGCTGCCGCTACTTGGAATCCTTTAACAAAGGGTTTGTCTAATAAGATAGAAGCTGTACAAAGAAAAGTTGTGAAACAAATTATTCCTATCTCCTGCACTATATACGCCACTAGATTACAGTTTGTATCACTGCATCCTTTATGGTTTCGGAGGATGTGCTATTGCATAAAAGCTTTCCATTTGAACCAGTGGACTGGTGCCTATATGAATCCAATAAGAAAGAGTCATGAAATTGGAACTAGATCTGGTCATTTTGCAATATCTCCACCATTGGTGGAGAATGTTGCGAGCAAGCTATTCTCTTTTTCAAAAATTTACAAAATTTACAATCAATTGCCAAAGGGGCTTAGAGAAACGCCTCCATCTAAAATGTCTTTTAAATTTTTATCTACCGAACTAGAAAAAGTGTTCAATCCTGCTGATATTTTTAATTTTGATTATGATAATACTTTCTCATGGTTAAATAAAAGACAGGATTAATTGTTTTTCAGCAGCATAATTTCTCGAGATTCTATCTTCAAATTTTGTATTATTAAAACTGAAATGTTATGCATTATATCATCTTGTTAATCAACAATGCATACAATCCATTACTAGTCATGGTTCCATTTTTTTTCTTGCAAAATGTTACACTCGAATTATACCTTAAATTTTCCTATTTTTGATGAAGAATCTATCACTCTTTACAGCCGAACTTTCTGATGCTGATAAATTGTACAGTACAACTAATTGCACATATTTATGTGATGTGATATCTTTTTATATTGTACATTTTCTAATTTTATTATTTGATGGAACATGTGTGGTTTGAATCCAAATAAAGATATTCTATTCAATTCTATTCTATTCTATTCTAAGACGCTGTAATTAAGATAAATTATGCTTTAATATAATTATCAAGTCAATGTTTGCCTATTACACAGCGCATGACAGATATAGCTAATTGGTTATCATTGATGGAATAATAGAGAAGCATCTTTGTGTTATATTTGGTCCTAAATTCAAGAGGCTGGTTTAAATAGAGAAAAGAGTCGACTAAAACAAGTAAAATGTGAAATTAATTATTAAATGAAAAGGAAAATAAAGTCAAAATGCTGACCTTGCTCCACATTGTACGCGTTACCACATTTAGGTGCAATGAAATAATTTATCTCAGAATTAAATTTAGAAATTCTAACATAAACTCGACCATACCGGACTTAAAATTAATAATCATCACTGACAAATTTACCGAAAGCCACAACTCTAACAAGAGTCAACAGTAATTCCAAATCTTGCGCAAGTTATCGATATGCAATAATAATGATAAACGAATGAATAGCATGATCCAAACTTTGCTTCAAATTATATAGAAAATAGGGAAATATTCACGCAGTAAATTTTATAACGCCATACGATTTAATATATTACAGTTAAATACTGTTTGTTGCGAAGAACTAATATATATGCAAGTATGTATTAGGTTTGTGAACCTAGTAACAAATTAGTTCAGTTGTGACCAGAAGGATAAAAAGGCAGCATGAACGGAAAGTAATCTCATGCACATTCGTTTCGTGCTTACTGGCGACCATCAGTAGGAGCCGGTATTACGCCCTTTAACCACTATATATTTGGTAGAAGAGATTGTACCGTCCTATTATTACACATTCTTCTACCAAATATATAGTGGTTAAAGGGCGTAATACCGGCTCCTACTGATGAGTCGCCAGTAAGCACGAAACGAATGTGAATGAGATTATACTTTCCGTTCATGCTGCCTTGGTTTATCCTTCTGGTCACAACTGAACTAATTTGTTACTAGGTTCGCAAAACCTTATACATACTTCCATACGATTTAGATTGAACTTTAAAAATTATGCAAAACGTGAGAAAATCTCTCGGAATTTCAGCAAAAATTTCGTAATAAATCACATAAATTAATGGGTGACTATACTAATACACGACACAGAAACATCGACAAGACCATAAGACAAAGATTATTGTTCAACAAAAAACGCCGTCAACCGTAATCTGTTGGTTACCAGCAAGTCAGAAGGAGAGCTGCCTGAAATACATTGAGTACTACAAAATCGATTTGAAAAGCAAACCTGGTATCAAATTTATTAGCAATGCGCATTTTATACACAGAAAGCAGTCACTGACATCGACTTAAATATTTTCAGGTTTAGCGTGTTTGCTCCGAAATAAGATTTTTGCTAAAATTTAAGACGAAGTACCGCAAGCAATACAAAGGCTGCCAACCTATTTATCATAAAGTCTTCGAAGATAACCATTACGCAAAGTTTGGCTGAGGTTACCAAACGTCTTAATGAGAAAACTTCTCCGAATCAATCAAAAACGCTTCAAAGGCGACAATGAAAATAACGCAAGATTTCAAAAGAAGTTATAACACGTCTAAACGGAATCTTTCACGACAAAACGTTTAATTGGTTAAATGTGAAATTTAATGCAATGCAGATCAGAAATTCCACTACCACCCCCAAAAGCTGTAATTTTTATGCGTGAAAAATTTGACACTCAATGATGGAAAAAAATACCAGCATAAATTCAAAGCATCAGGAAGCTTATAGCGTTTATAATGCTTGGGACAATTTTGAAGACTTTTAATAAATAACGGCAGCTTGTGATATAATCTAAATTCAAAAAATAAATATTATTAGGATATTATTTCTTTTAATTTATTTTTGAACTCCGAATTTCTTTATTTAACATTTAAACATGTAAGTTAAAATTTTTCTAGTCATACTTCTATTGAACGCATGGGCATATAATATTAGTCCAAAATTCTGGTTCATGAAGCTCATACATTAAAATATTTATTGGGGCTGATTTTGCTTTGTATATTCTAGAAAATTATTTGTTTAAATTAAAAAAATTTCTATATTACTTAGTTTAACATTTATGTATAATAAGAATGCCCATTTTCCACTATTATATATTAAAACGTAAAAATTCATAGACTTTTCTATTCTTATTGCCAAAATGGATTTAAATAAAACGTTTTCTTAGTTACTGTCGAAAAATTCAGAGCTATATTTATTATTCCATGGTCGTAGCTCATACATATTAAAACAGATAAAGAAAAAAATTGAAGGAAAATAGGTTTTTTTCTCATATTTAACGTTAAAATCCTAAGATTTAGGTTAATGTGGAGAGAAAAAAATTTGAAAAGATGCTAAAAGAAGGAATTACACGTAGTCGAACCCTTGATAAATGTCAACATTAGTTATGTTTCGCAAGTACGATTTAACTAATATATGACCATGTGCTAATCCTAAAAATTGAACATAACTGCATAAACCCCAATCTCATAATGCTAATCATACGCAACATAGTTTTATATTTTTCTAGAGATACTTTTAAAAGTCAATGGATGCAAAAAATATAGTTTTCTTAATACAATTAGACAAAGAATCCTTCCTAAAAACGGCTCTTTTTGAATGTAATTGAACGGCGTAAGACTGGAAAATTCAGCTCAAGCACTTCAACACTTTATGGATTATTTTTTTCAAGAAATTGATTATGCTTATTGTTATGTCGACGATATTATTGCAAATAAAAATCAGTATGATATTTGCCTACACAGTAAAATATCTGTGTTGCAAAAGAGTAATTCCCATCTAAGGTAACCTCTAAACCAATGATAATATTTAACCACATTCGGCTGAATTAACTGCTGGAAGAACTTTCAGTGTGTAAAACACTAAGATCACTGAAATATCATTGTGGATTAGAGAATATTACCACCGATTGCTCTAGCATTTTCCAGCTATCGTGAATTCATCACAGGGCACACAAATCTAAATTCAAATTTATATGATTTTTTTTCAGAAAATAGGTCTTACGGTATGAGATAAAAAAGCAATCGATTTAAACAAAGTATCATTTTTTGAATACGCCAGCGTGCACAGTTCAGATTCACAATCACATTTGGTATGCATACGCATCTGATGTATCATTTTCGTTACGTTAAACCAATTACACTTGAAGTACGAATCAATATATCGTTCTTTGACGAAAATTTAACAAATCCAAAACCAAATTTGATGAAATTGGATAAGGGTTACTAATTATTTATGCTGCTGTCGAGCAATTTTGGTGGAATCTCTTATTTGGTAGCCTTAGTGTTTGTAGATAATATTTTGTGTAAGTTTACAAATTAAAAAGATACTGCGAATATACAAATGAAAGTTTGTACACAGTTGCAGAAATATCGGTAAAATGTTTTGATTTAGTTAATGTGAAATGCGAGGATAACATCATTGCAGATTATTTCAGTCTCTTAAATGCGTTCATTTGCCATGCAGCCAATTTTGATCACACAAACGGCTGATGAAATTAAAATGTCAAAATTCTTGCCAATCAGTCTAACAAATATTCAAATCAATTTTCAACTTCGACATTATTTGAATTAATTTTTTTTTCTTTTTTTAACTGTTACATCTAAAATTTAAAACGACTTATGTTTAACAAAGTTTAAAAACTATTGCTTAAGTTGAATTATTGTACACATTTGGTCATATACGAAATCGACATCATTGGCCCAGGCACAGCGATGAAATGTAACAGCAGTTTTCAACCTGAAACATACGACAGATATAATAGACATGTTGTCACTTTGAAGCCCAACATATTTAAATTCATATATCCCTTGTCCATTTTAGTGAGAGCTATGATATTTAATCAAAAATACGTACGCGTTAGTTATTTTTATGTATTACCAAGAACTGGGCGTTTCACCTTTTTTGGTCAAAGGCTATTCTACAAAAACAATCTACAACCAATAACATAATAAGAATTAAATCACAAAATGGATGGTCAGATATAGCGTCAGATACAGTCTTAATAGAGACAGATGTGAAGTATTCACGTACAGAGATTTCCAAGATCTTAACATTTACGCTCATAGGAAAAATATAACTATCACTTGACAAATACTGACGTTTCATTTTATGAGAACACGACATGTACGTGCACGTGCACGTGTCTATATGTGCAAAGCATCCAGTTAAATAAATATCCATGTCTGTACATGCTAGGCAAAGTAAAACTTCTTTCATATGATGAAAATTCTGTTTGTATGTCTCAGAATAATTGTTTTTCTCTAACCACATAAAATGACGTAATCAAGGATAGCATCAGTGGCTAAAAAGGTAAAAGTCATACAAGTGCACCAGTAATAAATTTATGAATAGTTAAGTCATAAAATGTTCGTAAAATTATTAAGATTAATTAAAGTATGAAATCAAAATAAAAGTAGGTCAAATAAGAAATCTAAGAAGATTGCCTACCGACGAAATGATCCTAGTAATGTTATGACAATTTATGATATTTAGACTAAAATTTAATCTCTATCAGAGATCTAAGTCAGTAGATAAAGTAGGAACAAAAAAAAAATAAGTGAAATTTGAAAGGACGGTGCTATGATAAATGAATACATTAATTAATAAATGATAATTTTTTAAAGCCACGTATAAGCAAATTTTAATTCAGAATTCTCAAACTTTTACAGAAGTCAGTTCTTAATTCCGATTTGTGCAATTTCTTCTTCAAGCCTGACGATTGTCCTACTACTAATTCTTTCATCATGTCATTTCTTAGTATATTTTCACTAGATTTAATAATCAAACTTTTGGATCAGTTACGACTGCATATCAATATACATCGGAAACCATCCAAGTCCATTGAATGTTTAGACAGCCTATACATAAAGTGCAAGATCAAATTGATTAATATGTCCATATTTAAATGAAGTTTTATGTTTCAAACATCTTATGTTAATTAACGCAATGGTTCACCCACATACACGAAGTTACATGTGTAACTTTGATTTTATATACATCTTAGCCGTATACGTGTTCAATTTTCTCATTTTAGGTACGAGTTTTAGTGTCCATAGTTAGAGAATGTTTTAAAACATTTCTCTTTTTTTTATATGTCGAAGTTACCCACATTACTACCCTGTTTTATCATATTTAAATTTACTTCTGACATCTATCATTGCTAGTGATATGAAATCAATTTGGAATATTATACGAAGAGATTGATTTTAAATTAAGAAGGATGCTCGAGTACATTTTATTCCAGTAAATTTTGATGCTTTCAAATTAATTAGACTTCAAAATTATGACCATCCCAATGACTTTCTGTTGCGTGTAAATGGGATTTCACACATTTGATTAGCTAAGTTTAGGAAATTTACCATACCTTGCCATTAATGAATACAAATAACAAATAGATCACCCTGGAATGACACAAAGAATGTGGGCTTTATCAGTTTCATAAATGAAACAATTTTCCCAAGTAATGCATAAAAATGTTTGCGATTGTAACCTATAATATCTATTCCATTGGATCAATTCTAATTCGTTTATTAATTTATTTCTAGATATAAGATAATCAGAAGAAAAACACACGCTTATCATCTTCATATTTGTCAAATAGACATTGTTATCACTTATAATATTAACTGGTGAACATCAACTGGTGGGTATCTATACTATATTCAAGCTTGCCAACCTATTACTTCCGTCTAGTTCACATTCAATGACAATTTCAACCAACTTATATGAATCCAAGAAATATTGGTTGCCAGGGCGGTGATAACAATTATTACAATAAAGTTTGCTAACTTGATATAAACTCATCACCCATTAAGTACATACATTCGTCAGTATAAACAAAGAATTGTATAGTGTAGAAATGGCAATTCATCCAGTAGACCGATTTCGTTCTTATTGGGAACTCATCACTTACTGTCCAGAATTTTGCCGCGGACAGGGCTCGAACCTGGGAAAAACTGCTTCAGAATTTGGTGCTCTAACCACTAATCTTAACAAAGAAAGGACTTCAGATTTTCAAATCCTCTCATTTTTGGGTTTCTCCCTATCAGTTTGAATTTATCTTTCACTGAATCACGATGCGAATTATTTGTTATATTTAAACGAGGATCATTTTTAATAAACGTACAAAATATTTAAACACGGTTTGATAAACGCAATGTAATTGTTTTTGAAATGTTAATAGCAGTTGTTGATTTTTCACGAAATTTAAGCTGTTTCATACTTATATAATACTTTTAAAAAATTGTTCATTTCGCAAAGGCTCTTTGGACAACATACAAGATAATCAATAAATTGATTATTTAAAAAGAATATATCATGATATAATCGGAATGACAAAAGATTCCATTTAAAGTTAATTTTCCTTGTTAACAATCGGCCAAGAATAATGATTTCCTAGTGCAATAGTCATAGTTGATAATAAGTAATCAGGACGACCGTTTATTGTCTTTGCATTAAAGTCTTAACAAAATATTGGAAATATTTATAAGAGATGGATAGCATTAAAAATACAGTACTTTAATTCTGTCAGTGCTATCATATAACTACCCTAAACGTATTTTTTTCTAAACCAGCAGACCTATTTAAAGCAAAAAAATACAACGATGTTGAATGAGTCTTACGAATTTCAAGAAAAAAAATATAATTCATAGTACCCTTTCTATGTGCAAACAGACACAAGAACCGTTTTTCACTTGTTCTTCTGAAGTATCTATAAATGAACATAATTTATATAAATATATCTCGACACTAATTGCCAGACACCAGAAAATCATTTTCCTGAAGATAAGTTGCCTCAAACGGTGCCTTTTATCTGCAAAATTGTTGCTAAGCGTGAATGCAATCAGTGCACGTACGGATGGTGCCTACAATTCTTGACGAAGGACATCATTTCTCTGGAATATAATTCAAATGATTCTTACAAATTTCACGTAATTAATTCATTTCGAAAAGCGAGATTTTATTAAAACACAGAAAAATAAATTCGGAAAATATAAAAAACAGGCAAAGACGTGTTCAAGACTATAATTACCATTCGACGTCAATCTAGTACAAAAAACTAGCACATCGCATTGTTTTTGTTCGGGCGCCAAATTTTATCGCCACCAATTAGTCAGCCAGTTGATCTACTCAATGTAATCGTGTATTAGGTGTTGCGCACCTAGTAAAAAATTAGTTCAAATATGACCAAAAGGATAAACTAAAGGCAGAATGAACGGAAAGTATAATCTCGTACACATTTGTTTCGTGCTTATTGGCGACTCATCAGTAGGAGCCGATATTACGCTCTTTACCAACTATATATTTCGGTGAGGAATGTGGGAAAATATTACATACATGGTACTAAAACTATTGTTGCCAAGTTCTTACATGGTACCAACAAGCTTGATGGCAATGTATGCTGAAATTCCTCAAAAGTTGAGAATTACAACTATTTCTGAACACTTGTTACTCCAGAAAATCCATCCATCATTTATTGAACGCCTTCATTTATATGCACTCGTTTGTAACCAAAATACAATTTTTTGTGTTGATCATATTTTACGATGATAACCAATCGTTAATAATGTCGACACTAATTTATACAAACGAAAAAACAGTTAGTGAATAACGGCCTAATGTGCGAAAATGAGGAGTATTCATAATCTAACATTACGAGCATAAATAAACTGAAAATAGTATTCTGTAAATACAAGAATAAAATATCTCTAAGCTTTAGTCGTGTTACAAACACGAATGGTAAACTGGAAACAGTGTTCTGTACATATAAGAATAAACTGAGTGGTAAAATGTAAATAGTGTTCTTCATGTACTAGTACAAAATGACAAAACACCAACCGTATTTCCATATATACATATATATATATATATATATATATATATATATATATATATATATATATATATATATATATATAATATGAAAAATGTAAACTTGTAAAACGTGTGAAATAATATAACAACTCATCAATTGCGTGAATCAACTCCAATGCAAGCTGAAAGCCGGAACATACTTTCCTGCTTGCATGACTTAGGCAGCAGTGTGTTTATCCATAAAGTTTCGTATGTGGCTAACACCTTTCTGTTATTGTGTTTAGTTATTATCTTAAATGCAACGTCTGGAGAACATAGACGTGAGATTTCAACAATATGTTGCTTAATTACCGACGTGTATTCACCATGTGATTTAAAACAGGAGTTTAAGTTGCAATGATCTTTTATTCGAGTAATTAACCGTCTGGTCGACCAGCCTAAGTTAATTAAATCGAATTCCAAACGGATCAAATATTTTTCCATGAATTACAATGTAATTATCAGTAAACTGCAGCTTAAATGTAGTGTAGTTAAATTTAAATTTGCATTTACTGTACTTTTATAGATAATGTAATCGTTTACATCTAGTATCGGTGCACCTCAGAATTAAGTATTTACGAAAGAAATATAGTTTGAACAACACTTAAAATACCGCAATATTAAAGTTACATATTTAAAATATATTACATTCTAGACATTGTTGAAATTTTCCTGAATATTGTACAACCATTCATTGGAGAATACCTTCGCTTGAATTAGGATATTGAGTGGAACCCATGTCTGGCGTTAGTTATGTTGTCTTCGCTTTACTGTTAAACTAAATTTAGTTAATAGTTCCGTTGTAAATATTAGCCCGGAATAAAAACACTAATTACATAGTAGACAAGCATATATTATGTAATCGAGTATTACATCAAACACACCAATTAAAATGTTCCAGCGTTTATTATCAAATAAATAATATATATATATATATATATATATATAATAATAATAATAAAAAAAATAGATATATGCTCTGATTGTTAGAAAGTGTCAATAAAACTTTGAAACACGATAGTATTGTAGTAAGAAGAGTTGCATCAATAATCAATCATTTTTGACAGCCATTAAACGGTTTCTTGATAAGCAAAGCTACTCACATTCTAAATGATGACATTAAATATATGAGAAAGAGACTGTCATTTTAATGCACTAAATCAAAAAATGAAGTGTTGCTTAAATATGTTTGGATGAATGTACGTCAGCGATTGGTCAAATATTGCTCGTGCCCATGATATTGCAAACGCAAAAGACTACACCCAACTGCTGACACAGAAAATATTTTAAAAGTGCCAGTGTGTTTGCCTATTTTTTATCAATTAGAACAAAATAAATTGTTCCATAAAAGATCGATATAATAACCGAAATTTAGCACTAATCGTATGTTAACTAAATGAGCATTAATAATCTTTAGTGTCATATAAGAAATTTAGCTCAATAAATGTAAAAAATGCTTGAGGAGGGTCCAGTTTCATTTTCATCAATGCAAAAGTATCGATTAGTGGGTCTTCTAACACACCTATATATATATATATCGCCAGAATAAACTAAGATTTACACAACGTAGCAAAAGCAATTCATAAGTTATACCGGTATTTTTCGCATTAGGAATACCAAAAGTGCCTGCCAAATTTTGCTTCGACCGGCGATTGAACCGAGGCACATTTGCTTAGTTGACATTCAATCACCCACTGTGTTACGCATGTCGCAAATTAAACGCAATTTTCAAATATATGCCAACATACCTTTTCCAATAGCCTTGTTGGACATCTTTTCAGAAAACACGTTTTAGTAAGCCACCCCTGATCACACATAATGGCCATTATCCACTTTGTTATTAATGTTTTTTCTTCCTAATTAGAAATATACTGTGTAATATTCGAAGGCAATGGACATAATAAAGATATATATATATATATATATATATATATATATATATATATATATATATATATATATTGTCAATATAGCTAAACATTGCACAAGATAATAAAGTCAGTTTATTAAGAACACCGGTTTGATCCCAATAGGGCACACATCAAGTACTTGTCAGAATTACCATGGCCTTAATATGAGCCAATGAGGCATTTGATTTAGAATTTTACGACTTATTATGCCACCGAAGGCCTGCCGTGCAAGCAATTTTCAGTTATATATTAGATTATGATTTTTTGAGTTGTTTCAACAAGTAGATCCAATTTGGTATTTCTTTTGACTTAAAGTTTCAATAAGACATTTCAGATCTTCCATAATTGGGTAGATACAATGCCATCTTAGAAACTTGTGCTGAATTGAAGTACAGTGTATACGTATACAATCAGTATAAAATAAAATTTGCATAATACAGCAAATGCAATTTGTCATAAAGAATGGCTGAATTTCTAATTAGCATCCTTCATGTAATTGCCAGAATATCCGCGACCTATATTCATACTATAGAAGCCTGGATCACCGAATTCGTGCATTACATGCAATTTTTATTTTTATACGAATTTATGATTTATGGCTTGTCATTTCCTCGGTCGAATTATAGTTTGCGTTGCTTTCGATGCAACATTCCAAAAGAAATCTGCAATTTACCATTATAGACAGTCACTAAGCTGCCTGGGTGAAAGATATTAAATTAGCGTTTAATTGCTAGATATTTCTATATTTTTTGTCATTATAAACCAAACATTAAAAACGATAGAAATTGCAAATGTTCAAGTTGGTCTGTTTTGGCTATATTACATATTCATTAAGTTCCTGTCAACATTGATGCAGGCTGGATTTAACGTTGAGTTAATTTACTTCTGAGTATTACACTAACGGTGATTATTGCATGCAATCTTTTTATATGTAATAACATAAAGTTAATTTTATTGTACTATAATGACATATCTTGACTGGCTTATTGGAACGTTTAATCGAAACTAAAACAAACAGCTAACAATAGATACATTACTAAAATGTATTTATGTAACTTTAGAAGTCGATGAACCACACGGTTTCCATGACAAATGGGATCTGCTTTCGGCTCCATATCAAATGGTTGATTGCAGGTTCCTGCCGGCAACAGTCCTGAATACCACTAAAAAATGGACTAATAAGGCTGAAACTGAGATTTAGCCGGCAGTTTAAATTTTAGTTCTATTAATTATATGTGGTCTAACTAACAATATATAAAGGAATAAATTCTGCTTCTAAAATTAGATCCCAATTACATCCACATCCGGCCTGATGTTTTATTAATGTCACAGATTTGCTACATATTTGGAAGTTTATGAAGCGAATTATACAAAGATTTGCCAACATAAATCCGAAAATCATCAACCGCAGTTTGATTCAACTTAAAATTGTATGTAATGAGCGTATATCGCAGATATTTCCAAAGGCAACAGTGGATGTAATATAAGAAACTAATACTAATAATTTTTAAATAACAATGGAAAAATCAAATTTGTCAATGCAAGAGTAGTTTTGATCACAGTTTGTGAAGTTCCATTAAACAATAGGCAATAAACAGGGGATGAACAGGTGTACAAATTTGCGACAGGCACCCGGACAATGTTCAATAAACAAAACACGCCTAAACGCATAGTTGATCTCCTAATCTGACAAAAATGTGATCTACGGAATTATGTCAACGAGTGCGATATTCTGTAAATTCGGAAAGAAAGGAATCGCTGAAATGGCAAAGGAGTGTGGGTGTAGAATTTCGCACGCCAAACTGGCGTAGAGTATAATCAAGTCTCCATCGTCTAAGCATTAAGTAGTAGTAGTAGTAGTAGTAGTAGTAGTAGTAGTAGTAGTAGTAGTAGTAGTAGTAGTAGTAAGATTAGTAGTAGTAGTAGTAGTAGTAGTAGTAGTAGTAGTAGTAGTAGTAGTAGTAGTAGTAGTAGTAGTAGTAGTAGTAGTAGTAGTAGTAGTAGTAGTAGTAGTAGTAGTAGTAGTAGTAGTAATGGTAATAGTAGTAGTAGTAGTAGTAGTAGTAGTAGTAGTAGTAGTAGTAGTAGTAGTTTTTTAGTTGTAGTTGTAGTATAAGTAGTATAAGTAGTATAAGTAGTAGTAGTAGTGTAAGTAGTAGTATTAGTAGTAATATTAGTTATGGTGGTGGTGATAGTTGTCATAGTATAAGTAGTATTAGTGGTGATAGTATTACTAGTAATAGTAGTAGTTTTGAGTACTGACATTATTACTTATAGTAAATGTAATATATCGTATAATGGACAAATGAATTCTTGTTACACTAAATAACAACATCAATATCACAATTGCAAACAAAATTGCTAACTCTTTCATCTTTTCTAAACAGAAAAGCTTCTGTTTAATTTTACGACTGTACAATCCAGTAAATGATTTGTTAGTGCTTTTGCTATGTCTTGTCATTGCATTCAGTCAGAGATTAGTAGTTTTTCTAAAGAATTTTTCCACCTTCACAACTCTTCAAAAAATCAAAGGCGCAAATTAACAGCTCAAAATAAATAATATTAACCTATCTTTTGCAAATATATGAGCCGCAAAACAGCAAATAACTGTACTGGAACGTAGACTAAAACATATTTTACACTAATATGTTAAAAACCGACGGTAGAATAAAAATATTATTTCTCGAAATATTTCGGATAGTGACTAAGTTATTCATTTCGTCAGCGGTGAAAACGAAGGTTTGACTGAGATTTCCATGTAACGAATGAAACCGAGAAATACCTGTTTGAATGCGTGGTTGTATCTACAAAAGATTTACTTCACCACCAATCAGACAAATTTCATTATTTCAACTTTATTCAGTCTCACTCTTTGACCTTGTTTAATATAAAGAAAATTAGTTACAAAATAAGGAGCTTAGCCAAAATACTTGCTTACATTATACAATGATAGTCAAAAACAACATAAAAGAATTGAGTCCGAGACTCACAAAAGTGATCACATAGCTGGCAAACACACTCATACGAATAGATGCAATTTAACATTTCAAACGTAATTCAAGCCAAATTTTAGCTTATTGATGCAGCTATAGGGAAATAATTTATATACTATCAAAATTTATTGCTAAAAGCTCACACAGCTATGCATCGGCCTTCGAGTGTAAAGCAATTATTATTTTTTGTCTGGTAATACAAATAAATTAGTATCACGCTTGCAGAATTAAAATAAAATTCAATACTTTTTTAAAAATAGTTAAAAATTGATTATATATCTACGTTAATTATTTCGCTGATACTTTCTGATGATGAGGGCAAAATGTCTAAATATTTCTCTACGAGTAATGAACGGCAAATTGTCTTTGCTGTATTATTGGCAACTTATTGGGCTTGGTTTTTATTTAGATTTCGTCAAATTATTATTATTAATAATTTAGGCAATGGCATTTCTATAAGTGTTTTTCTTTACTCGACTTATTAAGCTCGATTTCAGATAAGATTCCTTTAAAATGCTTTCGCATTCACGGTTTTATTTACTATCCAGGTCTCTAGAATTAACAGACTGACCAAATATTGTAAATTTATTAGCAAAATTGATCAGAAAGCTTATTTAACATAATGAAGCTCATGCATTTGTACTCAGCAGCGCTTTATCTGCTAAATTTTACGCACGGTTCACTCAAATTTAATGAAAATTTTGTGTATATTTTAAACTAAATGAATGCGCACCTACACTCTGATTTCATCCGCTTGAACTTTGAAACAGTCTTTTATCTACATGGAATGTCTATGAATGATGTTCATTTTCAATTAAGTTTATTTTAACATATCTAGTCCACGAATCAGCAATGAACTTTGGACAATCATTAGAATAACCAAATAGCATTATATTAAACAATCATTGATAGCGCAGTTTGTGGTAACATTAATTTAAATCAAGGTTGACTGCTTGATCTAAACATCAATCCCATTATACTTAAATTTGCAGAATATAGTAAATTCAGCCTATCCAGTTGACTGGATTTGTCCATATTTTTAACTATTTAAGTATTAGCTGGAATTTTGCCACGTAAAAGGCTCGAATCCGGGCACATTTAGATTAGCGCCCGTGACTCTATCTACTGCACCACCTCATTGTACACTAAACACAATTTTAAATAGTATACAAGGTGTGGCAATAGCCAACTTTAAGACAAAGAACGAACAAAGGGTCTTATCTAGGACAGACATTATTTCAACAGAAATTCCTCACAGAAGCGCCCATATAAGGATGAACCAGTCAGCCCAATGATAATATCAGTCTTCGAGCCGAAGTTAGCATAAATTAATTGATATTTGTAAATTTGTTTTATTAAATCGATACGCGTTATGCGAACAAAACACCATATATAATTGAGTAAAATAAAGCATGTGTGGTACATTTAAAAATGTCTTCTGATGGGTAAGAAACGTTGATTCAAGGACTGACTACTCAAATGAGCAATTTAACTGCATTATTAGGCACAATTTAGTCTCGTCTGGACGATAAACTGATAATAAACACAGACGATATCCGAGTGCATGGCCCATCCAATATAGGTGGACACAATAATGGCGACCGCGCTGAAGAGGAATCAGGAGGAAATATGCCATTGTTTTCAGCCTAATCGACGACTTATTTCAGACCGTCATCAGAATTTAAGCCCATGCTGGCACCACTAGATGTGGAAAGGCCACAGTTGTGGTTTGAAAAATTTGAAGTATCAGTTCGAGCCAAAGAATTTACATTCGATGCACCTATCGTGCGTGTGGCTGTCCAGGAATTAGTGGACAGGACAGTAGCAGTCCAATTGGAATTGCCGGTTGACCTCACGTATGAAGAGTACAAAAGACGAGTGTTGGATCATTTCCGGGCCAGGCCTCAGGAAGTGTTCTCAGAATTATACAGCCTGAAACCATTACTGGGTGAGATGCCCATGGATACCATGGCACGTATCAAGCGGTGGTTCTCGAAGCTTACCGAGTCTTTACCCGGCTTGCAACCACATGAGGCCATCATGTTTATGCTGCTGGATCCTACCAGATACGGTGCAATATCCAGCGCCCAGGGAGGCCTGGAAGAGAGACTTCAGGCTCTTCAAAGTTCGGCCATGATGACAAACAAAGTGGCAGCTGCAACTCCACGCATGGGTCCAGTTACAACATCTGGCAGGAGCGACATACCGTACTGGAATTCTTCGCGGCATAATAATCAATTCCGCGACAGAAGGCAACAGCCAGTGGCCTGGAAGCAAAGTCAATATATAAGGACTCCAGCTCCGACGAATACGGCATCTAAGCGTCAGCAAAACCAGTATACTGCTCCTAGAGAACGGCCAGTTCAGTGGGGAAACAGGGTTCACAATCTCACAAATAAAGGTGGTCGAGATCAGGGCACAAATATTAATCCTTCGGAGGCTCCGAGGGGTAGATCGAGTGAAGACCAGCAGAACAAACTAAAAAGTATTTTTTCGAAATTTGATTGTGAAGTGCCAGCTTCATATTTTCTAAGGCCGCGTTTTGCGTACGCGGGTAGTAGCTTTGCACGGGCAATTTCACAAAGATCCGATTTATCACACCTTCCAATTTCGTTTTGTCTTCGATCGGGGTGAGTTTGTATTCGTCCCAATGGAAATGCGATTCTATCACATCTTTGTTTACTGGCAACGTTTCGGAACGAAAATCCCCGTTCCATCATCAGGTCAAATAAAATACAGTATTTGACAGTCAAGGTTTTTGTTTTATCAGTTTTGAATTTTGATTACCGTGACATAGTAACAGTACAGTTATAACAAAAAAAAGGTTCGATACTTTCTCTCTCCCCTACAACATTCTGCACACGAGATGAGATTATGTATACCGGGAATTTGAGATAGCTGAGGTAAGGATTGGTCTGATAATTACAGTTATGTATATATATATATATATATATATATATATATATATATATATATATATATATATATATAGTTGGGGTGAGGGTATCTCATGTACGCTAGACATATGCATATATTTAGTTTAGTTACTGAGACAAATTGGACTGATGATGGAACGGGGATTTTCGTTCTGAAACGTTGCCAAGTAAACAAAGATGTGATAGAACCGCATTTCCATTGGGATGAATACAAACTCAGCCCGATCGAAGACAAAAACAAAACTGGAAATTTGACCAATCGGATCTTTGTGAAACTGTCCGTGCAAAGCTATTACCCGCGAACGCAAAACGTGGCAATGCAAAAAACGAAAAAACTAAAAAGCGTTCCAAACCAAATGACCTTTGAAGAAAAGGAAATGTGGGAAAGAGTGCCAAATGTAAGGATTATTATTAAAGTTCAATTTTTAGAACTCTTCAACGGACAGCCAGTAATATTGCAATTGGATACTAAAGCTGATGTGTCGATATTACCAATGACTTTGCCATTAAACAGCTTAAAACCTAAGAGAGCAAGTTTATATCAAGCATCGGACGCATCGATAGTGGCTGCGGGCGAGTGGGACACGAAATTGTTAATAGATGAAAATATCTACCATATGTCTTTTGTCGTTGCGAATACGCAAACACCCTTATTGGGACTTGATTTCATTAGAAAATGGGCTAAGACGATAGATTGTCAAAATAAGCGTATATGCACATTGAGGCCTGGAAGCATACATTCAATAAAGTCTATATGTACCCCTAAGATGCAGGAGGAAACCAGTTGTCTGCCTGGGTGTTGGAAGAATCTTCAAACCCAATATATAACATTATTTTCCAACTGTCTGATTACAGCGAACGTCCAGGGCCGACGGTCAACCAGTTTAAGCTATGACTAGAACTAAATGTATGTTACGAACCACCAAAAGTATATGCTTCTCCTCAAAAGAAATTAGCAGCAGCGACTCGAGCAACCCAAGAAATGATAGAAGCCTGCGTTCTTGAACCGACATCATCTGTTTTTCGAGCTCCGATGGTTTACTTTACGAAAAAGGATAGATCGCTCCAACCGGCGGCTGATTTCCGGCAATTAAACTCAGTGACTAAACCTGAACCGTATCCCATGCCGGCTCTACGTGGTCTGTTCCTACAGCTAGCGGCAGGCAAATGGTTTGCCGTGTTTGATCTTAAACAGGGATTTTGACAAGTTGACGTGCGGCCAAAAGACGGATGGAAGTTAGCGTTACAGGTACCCCAAGGTCATTTCTAATTCAGTCGGGTACCATTTGGTCTTAAAAACGCACCGAAAGTGTTCCAGAAAATGATGGACTCGTTCGTGTCTGACTTAACTTGTACAACAGCTTACGTGGACGATGCTATTATATGGGCCACTACTGAACACGAATTACGTGTTGGGCTGCAGAAATTGTTCTCCAAAGCTGTAGAATGGCGATTACACTTTAATCCAGAAAAGTTTCAGATAGGTCGGGAAGTGCGGTTCCTGGGGCTCTCAGTCTCAGCGGAGGGATGTATGCCGATAGATTCGAATGTACAGACTATCAGGGTTATCTGGTGCCTACTACTAGAAAACAATTGCGCCGGTTTATTGATATGGTGAAGTTCTACAGACCATATCACGCAGGGATGGCGGTTACACAGCAACCATTGTCTAAGTTAACTAGTGACAAGATACCATTTCGTTGGACGGAGGAGGCTCAAGAAGCGTTTGTGCAATGAAAGCAGAAATTAATAGAGGCAACTATTTTGACTCTCCCGGTAGGTAATATGTCAATTGTTACAGACGCGTCAGATATTGGGATAGGAGCGGTGTTACAAGCTGACGGACGTCCTGCGCAATATATAAGTCGCACACTCACTAAGGCGGAACAGAACTATACCGTCACAGAAAAGGAATTACTTGCCGTACAATGGGCGCTACGGAAGTTTAGATATTTTGTCATCGGGGGACACGTAGACGTCTTTACCGACCACAAAGCGCTAGTGCATTGGAGATCACTATGTATTGAGAAGAAACGAGTACATCGAGCCATTGAAGAACTAGAAGAGTACGATATATCAATTCATCATAGAGCAGGAATCGAGAATGCGGCAGCCGATGCGCTCAGCAGAATTTCCGCTGTGCGGGTTTCGCCACTTATAAAAGTCTCTGAAGAACAGGGAAGAGATGCCACGTGTCAGGAAATAGTCAATCAATTAAAAAACGGCACAGTGGTGTCTGCACCATATAAAACGTTGAGCCTACAGAACGGCCTGTTGGTGCGGAAAGAAGGACAAACAGTGCAATGGTTTGTGCCAGAATCTATAAGAACAGAATTAATGGCCTTTTGGCATGAAACGTTGGGACATCCCGGCGCTGGGCGGCTCATTGAGACATTGCAGTCACGATTGTATTGGCCTGGCATGTCCAAAGAAATTCGTAGCCATTGTCAACAGTGCACTACATGCCAACGTTGTAAACCACAAAAACGAGAAAAAGTCACTCCGATTGCTTTCAGTGCCACTGCACGGAACGAGTTTCTGCATATCGACCTGGTAGGTCCACTGCCGGTAGCTCGCGGCGGCGTGTCCTATGTGTTTCCATGGTCGATAAGTTTACCCGATGGGTCGAGTTTGTACCACTGAAGAAGATCACAACAGAAAAGATTATAACGTGCTTAGAAGAGCAATTTCTCAGTCGATTTGGTGCACCACAAGTTATTGTTACCAACCAAGAGGCACAACTTGAGTCGAAAGAATTTAATCAGTGGTGCAAAGACCTTGACATAAAGCATTCCCGCACAGCCACTTATCACCCGCAAACCAACGCGACGGCTGAGCGCACTCATAGGACGATGAAAGAGGTACTGCGATGTTGGTGCCACGAGAGCCCGGGAATGTGGAGAGACAAATTACATTTGGTCGAGTGGGCCATGCGCTTTACAGTTTCAACAGCTAAAGGATTCGCTCCAACGACCATGGTCTATGGAGGACACATAAGACTGCCAGGTGAACATGTAATCCAAGGATACCATGAGCGCTGCAGCATAACGGATATTCAGTAGCGACTAAAACAGTTAACTGCATATGTTGACGCCATACAGCGACAAGGCTATGCAAGGCAACCGACACGCATTCGCCTAAATGTCGGCGAGTATGTCATGGTCGCGAAAGTCGAGCCCATGGCACTGCAGGCTGTCCATAATGGGCCGTATCGCATGGAAAGGGTGGATTCAGAGCACAATACAGTTTTTGTAAGCATGCCCGATGGACCATGAGCTGTCACATTCGATCGTTTAGGCAGGGTGACAAGGCCAATTCCTGAGGGTGGGCGGAAGATGTGGCAATAGCCACCTTTAAGACAAAGAATTAACAAAGGGTCTTATCTAAGGCGGACATTATTTCAAAAGAAATTTCTCGCAGATACGCCCGTATAAGGATGAAGCAGTCAGCCCAAAGATAAAAGCAGACTTCGAGCCGAAGTGAACATAAATTAATTGATATTTGTAAATTTGTTTTATTAAATCGATAATTTTTATGCGAGCAAAATATTATATATAATTGAGTAAAAATAAAGCATGTGTTGTACATTTAAAAATGGCTTCTGACGGGTTAGAAACGTTGATTCAAGTACTGACTACTCAAATGAACAATTTAACTGCATAACTAGGCATAATTAAGTCTCGTCTGGACGATAAACTGATAATAAACACAGACGATATCCGAGTGCATGACCCATCCAATATAGGTTGACACAATACAAGCTTACACTGATTCTGTTTTATTTAAATCAAGTTTGCGAGCTTGAAGTAAACACCAAACCCATTGTATTTAACCAGTTATCGAACAACATAACAAAACTACCGCCAGCCGCAACGCACTGACGCGTTTCGACCTTCCATGATCATCATCAGAGTACGACGGCAAACTAACTAGCGAGAATCAATCCGCAATGCATATGTATGGAAAGGAAAATTGGATATGCTTCTCTCACCTTTTATAGTGCGTGGGACTGGCGGTAGTTTTGCTTTTTTGTTCGACGATTGGTTAAATAAAATGGGATTGGTGTTTACTTCAAACTCGCAAACTTGATTTAAAGAATTGTTACCACTATCCGCGCGGCAAAAGCTGCAAACAGTTAATGTTCGTGACTGCATAGAAATTGTGCTGCCGACATTTCCAGTCACGTACAATGTGTGCAGGATTACTAGAGGTGAGAGCCACATATCTAATTTTGCTTTTCATATATATGCAATGCGGTTTGATCCTCGATAGTCAGTTTGACGTCGTACTCTGCTGATGATCATGGAAGGTCGAAACGCGTCAGTGCGTGCGACTGGCGGTAGTTTTGCTATGCTGTTCGACGACTGGTTAAATAAAATGGGATTGGTGTTTACTTCAAGCTCGCAAACTTGATTTAAAGAATTGTTACCACCATCCACGCAATTAATTAATTTTTAATTGGATAGATTAATTACCTGGCCCCTGTTTACATTCACCGTCCTCCTATTTAGTCAGAATATTTCTGCTTCTAGATTCGGAGCATTTTTGGAATTTAATTTCATCCCATTAGAAATTCGATATGCATAAGTTCAAGTGGTAATTTAAGTAAAAAACCATTTTTTGGTGCGGGTGGTAGTAACAAATATTTAAATCAAGTTCGCTTTCCATTCATATGCATCGCGATTTGATACTCCATAGTCAGTTTATCATCGTACTCTGGTGATGATCATGGAATTTCGAATCGCGTCAGTACGTGTGACTGTTGGTAGTTTTGCTATGTTGTTTGACGACGAGCTAAATACAATGAGATTGGTGATCATTTCATGCTAGTAAACTTGATTTAAAGAATCAGTATCACCACCCGCGCAATCACTGATTTTTTAATTGTATTACCAATATATAGGTGGCGAAAATTGCAAAAAAATTAATGTTCATTACTGCATAGAAATTGTGCTGCCTACACGTCCAGTCAAAAACAGTGTCTGCAAGACAATTTGAGATGAGAGCCACATATATAATTTTGCTTATCACAAATACGAATTGTGGTTTGATTCTTACTAGTCAGTTTTCTGTCGTCCTGTGATGCTGATTTTGGAAAGTCGAAACGAGTCAATACGTATGACTGGCAGTAATTTAGCTACGTCTTTAGACGACTAGTTCAATTAAATGTGATTTGTGTTTACTTCAAGCTAGCAAACTTGATTTCAAAAATTGTTACCACCACACGGTTAAGCAATGATATTATTGTATTACCGATATATATGTGGCGAAAGTTTCCAAAAGAAGTAATGTCCATGGCTGCATAGAAATTGCGCTGCTGACAATACCAGTCAAGTACATCTTGTGTGAGATTATTAGAGGTGAGAGCCGTATATCTTATTTTACTTTCCATCTATAGGCATTGTAGTGTAGTCTGCGCTAGTCAGTTTTCCGTCGTATTATGTTTATGATTATGAAGTTTCGAAACGCGTCAGTACGTGTGACCAACGGTAGTTGTGCTAGGCTTTTTGACGACTGGTTAAATACCATTGGATTGGTGCTTACTTCTAGCTGGCAAACTTGATTTATGGAAGAGGTAATTTATTTTAAACTGTTTAATTTATACACAAAAAACCATGGTGTTCAATTATCACGTGAATCACCAGACTGTGTTGTTTGGTCACTATGATGTTAATTGGATGAGTATAAACTTGCATAAACATGCACACACCCACATTTATGACAAACACTATCTAGTCAAATGGCAATGGTCTACAGGTAGGTATACATAAAACAGTGTAAAATAAATTCATTTGAATAAACAATTTTCAAATTCTTGGTTAGATGAGCTTACCGTTGTAAAAGGCTTTCGAAACTGGAAGCTGAAGTGCTAGGAGTAAAAATGACGGCGAGATACAAAATTTTGGTTCCAGTAGATTTTGAATTACGAGTACTGCATACAAACTTTAAAGACAAAACATGTCGTCGGCATATGACGAATATACTGCACACAAGGTGACATTTAGCGGTTACTTTTGATCGAGCTATAATGCAATAATTGTCACGCTGGTCAACCAATATGTAATAAAGAAATACAGATTATACAGTCGATAGAATAAATTTCGTTTCTGAACGTCTACTTAGTGTTACATATCACATAATCACTTTAGGTTTTGATTATAAATTAAGTTGAAGAGTTTCCATAGGTTTCTTAGGCATGAATAATAATGAAGGTAATATAAGTAATTATAATGAAAACAAGAAACACGTCAATCTGAATAAATTGGGAAGAATACCAAAATAAGTTCTTAATTGATTTAAAAGTTGCATGCGATCAATTTTACATTCATAGATGTAATCATTTTTGAGATATTTCATCAGGTAAGGCAGATGTATGCCAACATCTAAATGAGTAGTAAATTTATCAAAAATATATTGGAAAAAAAGCTATAAAAACTTACCGTTGACCTAAATACTGCATTTTTCACTTAAACCACGACTAAATGTAGTTTATTACGGAGGCCGTAAAGATTGAATAACATAACTTCGACAAGGAAAAAATAAAATAAAATTTGAATTTAGCCACACGCGTGTTAAAATATAATGCGATACAATACAATGTGAATTATGAATTGAAATATATATTAGTTTATTTACTATCAAACAATGTCACAATTCTTTCGTGGTTAATCAATATGGGCTAGCAGTCCATAAATAAACAGTTTAATCCTCATTTATAGATACATGCCGTGTCCGTCTCCGTGACAGCTTGGGTTTGTCTAGTTACGTCATTTCGAGGGCTCCACCTCATTTATACTATCTAAAGAAATTATAGGATTTCCAATTATTACCGACTGATTTGCGAAGTTTCCTGTCGTCATTTCACGCTGCATCAACAAATTTGTAATTATACACAGTACGAAAAACTAAAACACTAATTATATAAAATGTGGAAACCTTGAAAAAGAAAGATTTATTTCTGTTTATTTTAAACTTAATAACGCTTAGGATATGGCTAATTTAAAGGTTTCCATTAACTAATCACCTACACTCATATGTATTTAGGACATAGATACGCATATATTTGTATATATTCATAGATGGAAAAATCAACTATACTCCTTTTAATTCACTTACAATAATACTAAAATTCCGCTTTGCGTAGCCACATTCTGTGAACAATTTTCTACAGTGCGAAGAATTTCCAAAATATCTAAATAATGCAGTATAACGGTACCGTTGTAATGTCCAAATAAATAAAATTAAAAAAGAAACCATGAAACCATGAAACTACCTATTGATATGCGGGAGAAGCTGCAAAAAATTGATGTTAGTGAATATATAGAAATTGAGCAGACGACTGGTTAAATATGGCAGGATTGATGTTTATTTCAAGCTCGCAAACTTGATTTAAAGAATTAGTACCACCACTCGCGCAATCAATTATTGTTTAATTTTTTTATCAATATATATATATATATATATATATATATAAGTATATATATATATATATATATGTGGCATAATCTGCAAAAAATTTATGTTCGTAACTGGTTAGAACTTGTTTAGACGAAATTCATATTTAAGTACAATGTATGCGAGTCTATTGGAGACGAGAGCCGCATATCTAATTTTGCTTTCCAAATATATTAATTGCGGTTTGATCCTCGCTTGTCAATTTGGCATCATACTCCGAGGCTGATTATGGACATTCAAAACGCATCAGTACATGTGACTGACGGTAGTTTTCCATTCTTTAGATCAAGTTTGCGAGATTGAAGTAAACACCAATTCCATTATATTTAACCAGACGTCATACAACATAGCAAAACTACCGTCAGTCACACGTACTGACGTGTTTCAACCTTCCATGATCATCATCAGAGTATGACGGCAAACTGACTAACGAGAATATATATGGAATGCAAAATTAGATATGCGGCTCTCCCCTCTAGTTGTCTCGCATATATTGTACTTGACTGGAAATGTCTGCTGCTCAATTTCTTTGCTGTCAAGAGCTTTAACATTTTTGCATTTTTCGGAACATATTTTGATAATACAATTCAACAATCATTAATTGTGCTGGTGGAGATAACTGTTCTTTAAATAAAGTTTTATAGCTTGAAGTAAATATGAATCACATTTCTAGTTTTGTCTTCCATTGCGGTTTGATCCTCGTTAGTCACTTTACCGTCATAATCTGATGATGATCATGGACGGTCGAAACGGTCAGTGCGTATGACTGACGGTAGTTTTGCTATGTTGTAAGAAGACTAGTTAAATACAATTAAAGTTTAATTCAAGCTCGCAATTTTGATTTAAATAATAGATACCACCACTCGCGCTACCAATGATCGTTGACTTATTTTATTAACATATATCTGACGAAAGCTGCAAAAGTGTTAAAACTCATGACTGCATAGAAATTGTGCGGTCGACATTTATAGTCAAGTACAATGCATGTGAGACAATTAGAAGTAAGAGCCGCTCATCTAATTTTGCTTTCCAAAAATATATATATATATATATATATATATATATATATATATATATATATATGCATTGCGATTTGATTCTCGCTAGTCAGTTTTCCGTCGTACTCTGAGGATGATCGTGGAAGGTCGAAACGCATTGGTACATGTAACTGGCGGTAGTTTTGCAAATTTGTTAGACGACTAGTTAAATACAATGGGATGATTGTTTATTTTAAGCTCGCAAACTTGATTTAAATAAATTTTACAATCCCCCACGCAGTCAATGATTGTTTGATTAACCACAAAACTCGTTTGTTGACACAAATTATGTCAAAAGGCTACGGATGATCGTTATCTAGAGAAAGGGACTGAAATACACAGCAAGAACGAAGGTTATGATAAGACTTAATTTTAGGCCTTCAGAAGCTAATCGCCCCCATGTGCCAATATAAAGTATACTTTTACGTTCAGTGGTAAGGTTAAAATTGGTGTAGTTATACATTTTCGCTGACTCAAAAGATATCAAGAGAATACGAATTAAGGTTATCAAGAGAGGGAGAGAGAGGTCAAGAGAGGGAAAGAGAGAGAGAGGGATAGGAACAAAATCTAGCGTAAGTTGTTGACAGCATTCATATACATATATTGACTTCAGCGAAAATCTCAGTATGATCAATATTTATATAAAGATTTGGGGCGGATAAATTCATGTAGATTGAAATGGGATAGTTATAAATTTGGGCAAAATAGAAGGACAAAACACCAATTGAATAAATACAAATCAAACGATAATTTGACGGAATCCTATACAATTCTTCAAAATTCCTTTCACTCCATTTCCTATACCTTCATTCATAATTGTGGTCTCCTACTAGGATCACGGAGGATTTAGATGAGCTGAACTATAGGCTCTTAAATGGTGGGCGTGGAGAAAGTTGTCTAAGTAACTTCGGTACTACGATCTGCCATATATGTAAGCATACATGTCATGAATATGTAAATGTATATATAGTTCTGAATATATATATATATATATATATATATATATATATAAAGGTTTAATAATGGATTGATTTTCTTCAAACTCGTCATCATAATCGACTTTAATCTTTTACTTTTTATTTGATCAAGTGTGAATTTTTATTAGTAAACTAATATAAAGTTTACCAATCACTATTCAAAACTGTAGCTATATAGAGAGCAATTAATTTAAAATCTATTTATAGATGAGAATAGAATTAAGTATGAAAATGGAATTAACTTTACAAATATAGGCACCAAACATTGTGGTCGAAAAACTCCATCAAAAATATTGAGTGTATTCAGTCATAAAATTCAAGAAGAATAACAGGGAATCGGATATCTGTTATAAAATCTGTAAGCCTACTAAATTAGGAGACATTAAAATATAAATAAAAAGTCGGTTCTATGCTCATTTATTAATTGCGAAAAACAATAGTTCAAAAGGTAGAGTATTGATTTGATACTTAAATGACCAAAGAGAATTAAGTAAATGAGAGTAACTTAAATAGACCAGGTTGAGGTATTCTTTTGACAATAATTCTATCTAAATTTTGTTTACTCATTTTTTATCAAGTTGCTTGGTTTTTTAACTATAAAGCAACTTGCGCTTTAACTTGCTAATATATGAGTTTCTAAATCAATATTTTCTGTCTATCAATAACCTTAAAATAGCGTTCTTATTTTTATATATCCATTGTTGTTAACCTACCAATAAAAATTTAATAAACAATGTTTTCGTAGGGTTCAGTAGGCAAGGCTCAAAATCACGACAATTTAATCGACACCAAAGAACTCGTCCACAACGCAATGTTCCGCGTACGTTAAATATAACTACGTTTCAATAGGATGAATATGGAGAATGAGAGTTTACTTCGAAAGATCAAGCTAACCGGTTCTAATCTATACATAAAAGAGAGAATTACGGCCACTTTGTATTGCGTTACAGATATAGCGCGCCGAAACCAAAGTTAATTGGTACCAATAAGTATCAAACCTAATTTATATCAAGTAAATGCTCCATATAAGTACGGCACTGATTTCCAAAATAGATTGTACTTTATATCTATGGCTGCTTTCAGATTATACCAGCAATATATATATATATATATATATATATATATATATATATATATATATATATATATTCTTTGGAATGCGAGCCCAACGAAAATAGACGTATTTCGGACCAGAAAAGAATGTAGTTTATATGAAAATCACATTTAAAGGAGGATGCAGCTTCCCGGCTAGCACAGAAGAGGTTGAAACGGCATTAACACGTACATTTGATGCAGCTAGACTACGAGTGTTATTCGTGGTTAAAGACTTGCCGTTACCAGCAATAAAAGAGAACCACCCGCTAATGACATAATTTATTAGGTGTTGCGCAACAAGTAACAAATTGCATCAATTATGACCAGAAGGATAAACCAAAGACAGTATGAACGAAAATTCTAATCCTGTGCGCATTCATTTCCTGCTTACTGGCAACTCATCAGTAGGAGCCCGTATTACGCCCTTTAACCCTTATATATTTTGGTGAGGAATGTGGGAAAATAGGACGGTACAATCTCTTAGACGAGTGTGGAAACCTGCAGAAGTTAAACTAACATCATATTAAGTCTCGACAATGCGATTTCTACGCTAACTCACTATTTATATATATATATATATATATATATATATATATATATATATATATATATGTATATATATACATATATATATATACCTAGCCTGTAAAGGATAACATATACCGACTTCGCAACCATAGTGTTAGTACCATGTAGCTTTTAGGTACCATAATGCTGGTATCGGATACTGATACAGTAGCCATAGTGTTGGTATCATTTTCAGGCTCGGTATATATATTATATAGAGTGAATCAGCATTGAAGTCGCATTGTCGAGACTTTATATGATGTTAGCTTCATTTCTCTCAGGTTTCCACATTCGTCTAGGAGATTGTACCGTCCTATTATTCCACATTCCTCACCAAAATATATAGTGGGCATAGGGCATAATAGTGACACCTACAGATGAGTCGCCAGTTAGCACGAAACGAATGTGTACGAGATTACACTTTCCGTTGTTCCTGTCTTTTGTTTATACTTCTGGTCATATATGAACTTATTTGTTACTAAGTTTCGTATATATTAATTCTCCGTAAAAAACAGTATATAAATATTATATATTTAATTGAATGATATCATGTTTACCGCGAAAAGTGATAACTGATATTGATCAAGTCCAGAGTGTATGGATTCAATGGAGTAAACGGTGTTCAGAAATAGTTGCAATTCTGAATGTCGGTGTACTATAGCATAGATTGAAATCCATCGTGCTGGTACCATGTACCGACTCGGCAACCATAGTGTTAGTACCATGTACATTTTCGATACTATAATGTTGGTATCGTATACTGACACAATAGCCATAGTGTTGGTATCCTTTACAGGCCTATTGCGATATATATATATATATATATATATATATATATATATATATATGTCCATTGCCTTCGAATATTACACAGTATATTTCTAATTAGGAAAAAACACATTAATAACAAAGGGGATAGTGACCATTTATTTCGAGAATACTAAACTTCGCTCTACAATCTTTCATTTATATACATTTTGGGTTTTCATTTGAATATTTGGGTGGCGACACATTTGACTCTAATTTCTATTTCTTGTTTTGGCTGATTGGTAAGTGTGTATGCGTTTGTGTCTGTGTTTGGGCCTGTTTGCATATAAAGGTCCTTCTCACGGTATTGCAAATTAATATCTGAGATCTGGTCATTATTGTATTAATGGATTGAGAATTAACCATCAGCTCAAATTGTTCGCTGTTAAGTGTATGAGTGCTATTTTTCCGAGTGTAGTCTTTCGTTTCACCTCTTTGCACAAATTTTTGTTCTTTACTTGGTAACAGTGCAAGTGTGGATTCCAGTATTGAACGCTCATATTGTTTGGAAATTTCTGTCACTGTGTGAGCATCTGTTTTTTCCTCTTCAGTTTATGGCAAATCAAATTGAATGTTTGTCGATTCTAGTTGAGGGCCTGTTCGGTCTCGCCTGGATACTAGCAAATTGTTGATGAATTTTATTATTCGTGGTCAGTCGATTAGAATATCATGTTAATGAAACTTTTGAATATTTAGGTCAGGTGCTTGTTGTTTTATATAAAGGGATTCGTAAATAAATAATAATTTTTCTGATTTTGCTTTATGTAGAATTGAGAAATTGGTCGAATTGACTGGGTGCCTCATTTCCAATATATGATTAAAAAAATAGCTGATTTTCCTGACGGTGCCAAGCCTTTGTTAATCAGTTTCTGTGGTAAATGTTACTAGATTCTTTTTATCAATTGCTTCTTCGTACGCCCGATATATGTTATATCACACATACATGGGGATTTGTAGACTATGAATGATTTGGAGAGAATTTGCAATTGATGTCAGGATCGGCTCCATTTGCTTGTTTGAGGATTTCGGAAAGGTCTGCTGCTTCTGAGATGAACAACAATATATCATCTACATACCTTTTGTAGAGTGCGCACTGGTCAATTATACATTTTAGGCTCGTTTTTTCCAGATGATACATGTATACATCTGCCAGGAGGGGTGCAATGCAGATTCCCATAGCTACACCATTGATCTGGCGGTAGTATATCCCTTCAAATGTAAATTGCACGTTTTTAGTACATGCTAATATGAGGTCTTTGATGTCATTGGTGTCTATAGGGAAATCATAAAACTCATTTTTGATGAGGTCACACAAGATCTCCGTTGTCTTATCCAGTGGTATGTTTGTAAATAAGGATGAGACGTCAAGCGAGACCATTTTATTCTGTAGAATGTTCTTCTCCTTCAGTTCATCTGCTAGCTCGAAGGAGTCCTTGATAGTGTTTGCGTTTATGATGTTTCGTATTGGTTGAAGTATTTTGCAGAGAAACTTAGCTGGTTTATGTTGCGGGGCGTTGATCATTGACATAATAGGCCGCATCGAGGGAGCTCCTGAGGCTGTCACGGCTTTATGAGTTTTTGGTTTTCCGTACAATCTTGTGGTGTTTGTTCCGACGGGTTTTGCCTTTTGGATGTCTTCTATGGATTTTGATCTAATATCGGAATCAGCCATCGATGATAAAACGTGTTTTTCCATCTTTTTCAGAATTGCATTAATTCTTGATTCGATATTTGTTGAATCATCTTTCTGTTTTAATGTCTTTTTTGAATTTGGATTGATCATTTATAATATCGTTCATGGACTTCCTATACGCGTCGGCTTCAAACATAACAACTGATCCTTTGTCGGGTGTGGCAAGTCGTATGGATTTATCTGATTGTAGTTTTCGGAGTTCGTCTATGTGCTTTTTGTGATGATTTGGCTGCCTTTGAATTCCTTCTTGTATTGTTCTAGTGCGCTAACTATCTCAGCTTTCAGTCCTTGTCCATTGAATGCCTGTGGGGCGGTGTCTTTCGTTAAGTCATTGTAGAAATTTTCCGTTCCAGCCTGAATGTCAATAATGTCGCGTTCACTTAGGTTCCTCTTGACTATGCAGAATTTTGCTCCTAAGGAGAGTAATTCTTTCTGGTGTTTTGACAAGATAACTTTTGAATAATTGTGAATATATGCATCTAGGTTTATAGGAAATTTCGATTGTGTAGGAAATTTGTCCAGGTCTCTTGTGAGGTCCTTAGTTTCTTTGTCAGCTGTTATTTTCATCAGCGTTTCTACCTTCGTTGTAAAAGCCGTGTATTCGCTGTCGTTCAGTTTTGCAATTTGACAACCCAGTGTGCCAAAATCCTACAAAAGAAACTTCGTAAACAACCTAGCAAACAGAATCAGGAAGATCTGCTCTGAGCACAAGGTCGAGGAAGAACTGGGCTACCTCAGGAAATTTTTTTTTCAATGAACAACTACCTAGAGCGATTCATTGATGTCAACATCAGACCACGGCATATTCGCACTAGGGAGGATACCGTCAAACAGGTTTTCCTAAACATACAATTTATAGGTGACGTACCAACCTCCTTAATTGCAAGGCGGCTGAATAGAATAACTAGGGAGAATTTTCCCAGAGTTAAAATTAATATCACATTTAAAACACAGAGAATCATGAGGTTGGATGCCAAAGATCAATTGCCAATTCTCTCGAAATCATTCATAGTCTACTAATTCTCATGTATGTGTGGTAACACATATATCGGACGTACGAAGAAGCAATTGATAAACAGAATCCAGCAACATTTACCACAGAAATTGATTAACAAAGGCTTGGCACCGTCAGGAAAATCAGCTATTTCCGATCATATATTGGAAACGGGGCACCCAGTCAATTCGACCAATTTCTCAATTCTACATAAAGCAAAATCAGAAAAATTATTATTTATTTATGAAGCCCTTTATATAAAACAACAAGCACCTGACCTAAATATTCAAAAGTTTCATCAACATGATATTCTAATCGACTGGCCACGAATAACAAAATTCAACAACAATTTACTAGTATCCAGGCAAGACCGAACAGGCCCTCGACTAGAATCAACAAACATTCAATCGGATTGGCAACAAACTGAAGAGGAAAAACAAATGCACACACGGTGACAGAAATTTCCAAACAACACGGCAATTCACACTTGCGCTGTTACCAAGTAAAGAACAAAAATTTGTGCAAAGAGGTGAAACGACAGACTACACTCGGAAAAATAGCACTCATACACTGACCAGCGAACAATTTGAGCTGATGGTTAATTCTCAAGCCATCAATACAATAATGACCAGATCTCAGACGTCACTTTGCAATACCGCGAGAAGGACTTTTAGATGTAATCAGGCACACATACAGACACAAACGCAGACACACCTACCAATCAGCCAAAACAAGATATAGAAAACAGAGTCATATTTGTTACCACCCAAATATTCAAATGAAAACCCAGAATGTATATATATATATATATATATATATATATATATATATATATATAACCTACGGAAAAGCAGTTGGACAACAGAATCCCTCAATATTCACCACAGAAAATGATTATAAAATATCTGACGCCGTCAATAACGTTTAGCCATCTCCGAGCATATATTTAAAATGAAGCACCCAGACAATTTATCGAATTTCTCAGTTCACAAAAAAGCAAAGTACGAAAAATTATTATACTTATGCGGATCTTTTTTTGTTAAACACGAAGCACCTGGCCTAAAGGTTTCACCAACACGAAATTTTAATCGACTCACCTTGAATCACATAAACCAACAACAATTTTCTATAATTCCAGCAAGCTCGAAACCGCTTAGACTAGCCCTAAAAAATATTCGATCGGATTGGCAAAACACTCAAGATAAACAGCTGCGCAAACTGCATCACTAATATTGTTAACAGTGACAATAAATTGCACAGCAATGTGAGCGATCAAACTTTCCATCCACGCATCCTGCGCTATTACACAGGTGACAAAATGAAACTGAATAGCAAGGCAAAACGATAGAAAACAAATCGGAGAAAAAAATTTGTACACTTAATTGTCAACAAAGCTAACACGTCATCAGAACTCAATTTGTCAGTAAAATGAAAATGACTCCTACACGCTCGCAGACGCATACGCATATCCACTCACAAATTAACCAACAATAAATCAGCAATAAAAAATGGAATTTAAACTGATAATTAGACTTGGTGCCAACTCATTAATAAAATGAAGACCGACGATTTATATATGTGAAAGATTGTGAAGTGTTGTTGGGTATTCACGAAATAAAACGGCCATTATTTACTGTGTTATTAAATATTTTCTATTCCTAATGACAAATATAAAGTATCATACTCGAAGGCGATGGGCATTATAAAATATATATATAAACATATATATATATATGCATATATATATATATATGTATATATATATGTATATATATTTATATTCATGAAATCAACGTTTGGAATCAAATAAAAATATATTTAATTTAATAGTAATTTTATATATATATATATATATATATATATACACATATATATATATATATATTCATGTAATCAAATGCTCGAATCTAATAAAAATATTTTTTTATATTGAAGCATTTAAATGTAATTAATTTAGTGAAACTAACTTATATTGTTTAATTTAATCATCAGCACACTGTTAATTGATGATAAGTTTTGTATAGTGGGCTGCCATTTCAGTTCATGATGAGCGTGGATGAAGAAGAAAATTGTTTAAATGTATATATATGGAGTCACTGGAACTTCTAGAATTACTGTAATGATTGCATGTTCATGGGATATCCTTTTTACACTGTTTTGGGCAGATCATTTGAGCATAATCTGTAGTCTGATGCGCGTAAAAACGAGTACAGGCGATTGTATTTCTTTTGTAATTAAGTGTATTCTTCTGGCGCTTTAATCTTTTGCATACAGGCTAACCATCTATTGCTTAAGTAAGACTGAATTTCGTGTAGCCTCCGGAGAAACTCATTTAATTAATTTCAAGAATTTCGCGATGCTTGATCTGCGTAAGTCTGCAAATAAAAATAACGCTCATATTATAGAATTAGTTGTAATGAAACAGATTTTTGTTTCAGAAAGTCCTCTGCAACTTTGTTTTCACTTCGGTTAGTTTGACAGATCCAGGCTTCTGTAATTATCGCATCTACATTAGTTGTTTATGTCATAATTAGATGCATATTCTAGAGCATGCAATGACGAAACTTCTGATAATGACGTTATTGTTGACCTCAATTTAGATTTTGTTGCTGAAATAATGAATTTCCATTTTTGGTCCATTTCCGTCAGTCTTATTCCCCTATTAATTTTTTGGCCAGTAAAATAGAAATTCGTACGAGTGTAATTTCTGTCTATTCAGATCCTGGCTTTTTTACTTTATGAAATATGGCGAAATCACTTTGCAGTTGATGAAATAAGAAAGACTAACGAAATTATTAAATTAATTAAAATTAAAGAATTATTAACAAAAATAAATTAATTTTTATGTTCCCATCGGTGGGTTATATGAATAAATATATAAGGAAAGAATTATACTTAGTCAGTCTATCGCATTGAGGTTCCAGTGGTCAAGTTTCAACTCGGGCGCCATGTGAAATCACCTTTATACGTTCATTGATGATAAATGAATAAATTCGGAAAAAGAGAACAAAATCAACATGAAGAGCAGATTTGTTTATTGTATGAGAAGTAGAATATTAATAAGATTCAAAAATTATATTTAACATGATTAATAATACAGCAATGTAAACATCATATATTGTCAACGAAATTATGTTCTGTTAAAGTTCAATGGAAATTCAACAAATCGAATGTCCAGTTTTTCTATAAAAAAGTCACATATGCAGATTATAAACTATTATAAAGAACATTATTAACTGAACGAGAACTTGGTTAACTTTTTAAAACTCCCCCCTCTTGTTTTCTAAATCTTGATTTATCTAAGACAAGTAAGTAATACTAAAAGTAGCAATATTAAATTTAATCAAATATAATTTCAAATACTCGGTAATTACGCATGCACGTGTATGTCACTGATTAGAACTGTGATGCAGTTAGGAAAATGTAACTCTAAATGAAAAAGGAAAGACATGGCCTATCAAAGGAAAACAGCTATTTACCTATTAGTGGTGCTATTGCCAAATATATGGCAAAACAGCGGGTTGCAAATCATGCTTAAAAGAATGAGATTTGCATGTGTTACTTTGAGCACTGCCATGTTTTGAACAATCGGCATGGTATGACCTTTTTCCAGTAGGCTTCTTCCCTTCTACCACTGACACATTTAACCTGATCCGGCCAGAACAGCTGCGAAGTTTTCATTATGAAGACAATTAACTAAAGGTTTTAGTAATAGGATTTACTGCCACAATTGATGAAATACTTTCGGCTTGAATAGCCTCATCGGATTATTGTTTCTTCCAACAATTTTCCATAAATCGTGTATTTTTATTAAAAAGAACACAAGCTAAATATTCAACATAAGAAACATTATTTAATAGATTCTACGCGGCCATCTCTTAGCATCATTTTGGCTACCTTGATAACCCAAACAGTTCCTAAATTAATTAAAATGTCAGTACACAAAAATATGAATATAGCCCAAAATTCACACAGAAAAAAATAATTAAACATTTTAAAACACTTTTAGTGTGAACAGCCGAAAATAAAGCAAATAAAATATACATTTGCTCATCGCTACATCATAAATTTGATTATAGAGCTTCTAACACTAGTTGTTAGCTGGGCGAAATAAA
>JAQBSW010004760.1:0-65163 GCA_029291075.1 Eudiplozoon nipponicum
TTTCCAGTCACGTACAATGCTATGGGAGACTACTAGACGTGAGAGCCGCATAACCGATATTTCTTTCCATATATATGCAGTGCGGTTTGATCCTCGCTAGTCCAGTTTGCCGTCGTACTCTGATGATGATCATGGAAGGTCGAAACGCGTCAGTGCGTTGCGGCTGGCGGTAGTTTCTGTTATGCTGTTCGATGAATGGTAAAATACATTTCGATTTGCGTCTACTTGAAGTTTGCAAACTTTATTTAATGATTATTGTTTAATTGTATTGCATATATATATATATATATATATATATATATATATATATATTTGTGACTAAAGCTGCAAACAGTTTATAGTTCAGTGAATGCGTAGAAATTGTGAGACCGACTTTTCTAATCAATTACAGTATGAGAGATTAATATATGCTTGGGTTGCGATTTAGAAGAACTGCAAGTTTCTAAAGCAATTATTCATTAATGCCGATCCATCCGCAATGCATATATATGGGAAGCAAAATGAGATATGCAGCTCTCACCTCTAGCGGTCTCGCATACATTGAACTTGACTGGAAATATCGGCTGCACAATTTCTATGCAGTCACGAAAAATGATCTGTTTGCAGCTTTCAACATATATATATATATATATATATATATATATATATATATATATATATATATATTAATATATATTATAGGAAATACAATCAAGCATAAATTGATTCCGCGGGTAGTGGTGATAATTCTTAAAATTATGCTTTCGAGCTTGATGTAAACATCAATCCCATTGTATTTAACTATTCATCGAACAACAAACCAAAACTACCGCCAGTTGCACACACTGACGCGTTTAGAGCTTTCATGATCGTCAACCGAGTACGGCGGCAAGCTGACTAGCAAATATCATTCTGCGCATAAAATTTACTTGACTGGAAATTGCAATTGTCCAAGTAATTCATAAATTGCAGTCGTGCAAAATAATATCTTTTAAATTCCAAAATTATCGTGTAGCAGAAGTCGGTATTTTCATCATCGTCTTTAACAAATTAACTAAAAATAAGAATTGTTTTTTCACTTTCAATCCTCCAAATCTTTCCTAAACTTATTTTGTAATTAATCCGACAACTCAGTTATGACGAGATCTGGCGAAAGATATCCTTTTTATCAAAGCTAGGTATGTAAACTCTAAAATTAATTTTGATCTAAATACACAAAATATCTGAATCTCAAATGTGTTTATTTCGATGCTAGTGTGTTTATAATTTATTTATTTTAGACGTAGAATACTAATATTTCTATTTGGCGGAATGATCCTTAAATATGGTAGCCTTATATCAAACGAAAGTAAATGTTTTCAATGAGTATATATCTTTTTATATAAAATGATTCATTAAAAATATCATGGTGGGATTTTCGGCCAGAATATGATATATTTTTTAATAGAGGCAATTTCAGATTAATAATTTGAAATCGATATGTCAATTCCACGAAATTTCCGTTTGAAAAGAAATATCCAAACGAAAGTTAAATAAAGGATATTTATCAAGAATTTTTATAAAAGTATTGAAAAACGTTTATAAAAGGAATTTCTTCGAAAACCTCAAAGAATGCATTTTTATTTATGTTTCAAGATTGAAACTATCATATAATTCGATTTTAAAAGATAGCATTCGATTAAGCAAAATAAATAATTTAAAGCTCGTTAAAGATAAACGTCAAACCAATTTTCCTTTTGACGATATAGAAACTAAGTTTATTTTTTTTAACCAAATGTAAAAAGCAAATAAATTTAAGATGGTTTGAATATAATTCTGAATTTCATTAATATCTGGTTTCAAATTGGAAACCAAATCTGGTGATATATATATATGTATATGTATATATATATATATATATATATATATATATATATATATATATATATATAACAATATCCTTATTTTGTAAGTATGTATTAGGTTTTGCGAACCTACTAACAAATTAGTTCAGTTGTGACCAGAAGGTATAACTCTCATGCACATTCGTTTCGTGCTTACTGGCGACTCATCAGTAGGAGCCGGTATTACGCCCTTTAACCACTATATATTTGGATAAAGAATGTGGGATAATAGGGCGGTACAATCTCCTAGACGAATGTGTAAACCTGTAATAGTGAACTTTTTTGTTACTAGGTTCGCAACACCTACTACATACTTGCATATATATTAGTTTTCCGCAACAAACAGTATTTAACTGTTACATGTCCTCATTTTGTTTTGTCTAAGTATTTTTTTTATAATCCGTAAGGACGGTGCCTTCCTATTATCCCACATTCCTCAACCAAATATATAGTGTGCATATGGCCTAATACGGTCGGCTAGAGATGAGTCGCCAGTAAGCACGAAACGAATTGGCTCATGCTGATTGTGATTTATCCTTCTTATTTTATTTCTTCGCAACAAATAGTATCTAAGATACATGATTTCCTCTTTAGACGGAATCACTTGATTCTCCGTCCAAATGACTAAATAAATCATATTGATCCATAGATTATTCGATGCCTAACTTTCACAGCTTCAAATCAACCATATAATATATTTTGTGATTTTCCTGTAATTCTTATCAGTTATCGGTACAATGCTCTGTCTACCTTATATCATGTTATTCGTGTGCCTGTTTGCACGGTCAATAATTGCAGCCAGTCCATCGCCAGCTTTGTATCCTGTTTTATAGTGGAAGCTTTTTAAAAATTTTACAATTGTTTATATTGCTACTAGAGGAAAACAAACAAAATTTAAATATATGTAGCTTCATGTAAGGAATATATGTTGTTCGGTGAATTTAAGTGCATGTTATTAAAGTAATACAGTTTTTATACTTAATTCAGACATAAGAATCGTCACATTTTTATAAACTCAAGTCTGCAAAACAAAATAAGTCATCATTATTTTGAAGTAGAAAAATTTTGAATATATCACAGAGACTATTCAACGAAAAATGTCTACTTCGATAAATTTGTCAGACTTGCGTTGCATGAGCCACGAGTTTTATTGCAATTAATCACAATTCGTTTCCATTGTATGAATTAAGAGACGTTATTTGAGTTGATAGAAAGAAAATAGAGGGTATGCAGCACTAACTAAATTGAAGGAAGAACAAAAACTCAATAAATGCTATCTTTTAAAAATTACATTCTTGATTTAAATGTCAGCTAAATCTAGGTCAAAGCTTTTCTCGCACTGACATTTGAATTCTCTATTTTATTTCAAATTGAAATATTTTTAATTTTAATTACGTGAAAATTCTTGCATAATGTATGCTTAGTGTTTCGATCACATCCTACAAAACTGACTCTCTTTTATTGGAAAACTTGCAAACGCGTCTATGTGCAGAGTTGAAATTAATGAAAGAAAATACGTGATTTTCAATTACGTAGAAAAATGCTGCTTTGGTAAACAAGTTCCGGTTGTCCTGTTCGGTTTACGCAATATAAATTTCATTGTTAACCTGATAATATGGCCAGTTCCTAAATAATGGTGTAATTATTTGCTGTTTGTTTCTATCTCTCTCCCTCTCTCTCTCTCTCTCTCTCTCTCCTCTCTCTCTCTCTTCATTCCTAGTGTTTTGTGAGTTGGAATAGTTGGACTTGCTTCATCGTATACTGATAAAATTTTGTTTGTAAGCATTGATTCTAATCTTCTGAGTGCGTGTTTTTCATAGCAAAGTAGAAACAGAATTCAAAGGAATATATTGAGTTATTATTACCTTTAATCTCCCTAAAAGATCAAACATTTCTTTTCGAAGTTGAGCGAAGCAACGTCTAGAATAAATTAGGCGAAAAAATAATCGCACCTAAACCGAAAATTAGAATAAAATTGTTTAGTAAAAACGACCAAGGAATTTTTTAATTTATGTGTATGAACAATGCATACAATGTACATCATTGTCATTTTCAATGATGTTGTCTCAATTAGATGTCCAGAGCAAATTACCGCAAATTATACAGATTATTTTGAAAATTTATTTTTATTAAATCGCTTGCAACAACAACGGTAAATGCAGACATAATTAATCTTTATAATACAAAAATAAAAAAAGGAAACTGAAACTAAATGCGCTTGGAATGTCATAAATAAACACCAATGAATTGCCATTCTTTTAACTGTGAATCCCTAAATGCAATGTACATATACAATACTTGTCCCTGAACTTACAGAGTTACCGTTGATTCAATTATTTACCATTTAATTATAATTAGTTTAGGAAGTTCGAGAAATTTATCACATTGCATTGAAACACTTTGTATGTATAAGCTGAACTCTAACTATATTATATTAATGCAGTTATCCTTTTTGAAAATTTATATTCATTTCAAAAGAAAATGAAGTTGGCTATTACATCACCAAGGTTAAATCGATTTGTCGATTGATTAAAAATATTATTTTACAAGTTTGTTTATTTTATAAATCCAGACATTTTTCATTTTAGCATAAGACATAATGAATAAAGTGTCATCCCAGTCTGAGAATTCAACTGCAATTATTAAGCATTAATCTAATAATTTAGATCAAATTGCAATATTTTATCCCATCTATAATGTATCGCAGATCACACTGACACGTTTGCATTTAGAAATAATTTGTTGCATTGATGAAAGAACAATCTTTATGCCATTTTTGGTGTTTTGTTCTGCGCTCAGTTTTGCCCCAACCAGATTTACTTGCCCATTAGAAATAAGCGAATTAAGCTTCCTTTGCTACTAGGACTTATCTCTGAATATATTCATAGCTATGTGGCATTTATGCAGTTTTTAAGTGTACATCTATTAATGCCTAAGATGATTCTTTAAATCCAGTCTGCGAGTTTAAGGTAAATACCAATCCCATTGAAATTTCAACCAGTCGTCGAACGACATAGCAAACTACCGCCAGTCGCACGCACTGACGCGTTTCGATTTTCCATGATCATCATCAGAGTACAATGCCAAACTGGCCATCGAGGACCAAACCGCATTTAATATATATGGAAAGCAATATTAGATATGCGGCAATCCCGTCTACAAATCTCGCATACATTGTACTTGACTGGAAATGTCACGAACATTAACTTACCTGATCTGCGTTTTGACTAAAGCAGCTTTTATTTATGCATTAATTTTCCTTCTTAACAAAATATTTCGGCTGCCTTTATCGGTAGCCTTCTTCAGTTGGTCCATCCTCACAAGTTTAACAAATGAAACTAATGAAGCAAGCGCGTTATTTCCTCTAGAATATGGCTAGAGGAATACATGCTGCTTCATTAGTTCATTTGTTAAACTTTGAGATGGACCAACTGAAGAAGGCTAGCGATAAAGGCAGCGAAATATTTCAATCAGAAACGAAAACTACTGGAAAAATGAAAGCTGCGTTAGTCAAAACGCAGATCAGGTAATTTCAATTAATCCAGGTTCGATCACAAACATTGATTGTTTGGAATTTCGCCGCACACACTTATATAGGCAATACAATTAAACAATAATTGATTGCGCGGGTGGTGGTAACAGTTATTTAAATCAAGTTTGCTTGATTGCAGTATTGACTAAGTTGTTGTTGTTGATGAGGATGGTGAAGATGATAATTATGGGATTAATGATGATGAGGATGATAATGATTTTGATGTTGATAATGGCGGGGGGGGGGGGAAACGGGATGATAATGTTGATGGGGGGGATGATGTAGATGACGACGACATGGTGAGGATTACTGCCGATGGTGATGATGATGATATTTATGATGACAATGATGATGATGATGATATTGATGATGATGATGATGATGATGATGATGATGATTATAATGACGGAATAAGTTGGTGTGCCTCAAAGATTGTTTGAAAATTTGGTTATTTATAGATAATTAGCCTATGATTTCATCTTTACTTTGTATCGATTTTGAAGACAGAATTACCTTATTAGACTCGAAACACCAAATTGTTTGGTTAATACACCAGTTCGGACCAATTGGATTTTAGGTGATTAAGTCAAAATTCTACTTACCACAATTACCGCATCCGCATTGTTACCAACACAAGTTTGTTCTCATTTTTTTTCGTTGAAGAATTTTAGTGACACCAGTTAGAATTCCCTCATTTGTCAATAGCTCATCACAAATTATAAGACCGAACACATAAAGCAAATTTTAAATTTCATTTAGGCCGAAAATAATAGCCAACTGGCTATGCACTTGATAGGTGCAAGTCGCGTTTGTGTACGTGTTGTACTGTAGCGACGCAGATTAATTCGCCGACATATTGCCGAAACTGACTTCTGGACTTGCGTTTATCACAGTGTGTCATCGCATCAACATAGACTTCCGTCAGGCCAATCTTCTTGTTGTTGCACAAATAAACATACATGATCTATTATCTATTAATTGGACATCTACGTGTGTCGCCGCAGATCTTTAACAAGACAATTCTGAGCCTTCGAACAGCAACTCACCTCTCTGGTTTTGACAACTCTACGCATCCCGGTGTTTAGAAGTACTTTTAGGCACTACAACACTACCAATCTTTCTCGAAATTTGCCGGAGAACGCAATTTCGGCCCTGATAAATGCCACCAACTGTAACCTTCTCGTATTATCTACGGTTTGTTTACTATTTTTAACGTCGTACTGCATTTACATGTAGTCGGGGCGTTTAGAGTAAAAGCAAAAATTGAAAACAAAAGTGGAGGAATGTTAATTTACCATTTGCAAGCGCCAGACAAATTGCATTATTCATATCATCTGAAATGACGAAATTAAGAGTGACCTCAATGGTTAGAGACAGGAACAAGTTAATGCAGGTAACCTTTACTAAAACCATGCCAAGTTAAGTAATACAAATAATTTCACCTAAAACCATATAAAGATTTCAAAAGACGAATAAAATAATAGTAATCTGAGACTATATTCTATAAACGACTAAGAATAGTGCATTAAGATTAACTTATTATAGGGTTTATAAAATGAATACTGTTTAATCCATTATTTCGAGTAACACACATCCAAAATTTCCTCCTCTAATTCCTTTTGTATATTTTCCATCAATTTAGCGCCCTTCTTAGTTTGAGCATTTCTAATTGACATTTTCATTCATTATCCACTTTCGTCAGAATGATCATTATGCCGTTAGGTAATTTCCGTAATTTTATTGTTAGGCCTTACCTATTTCACTTCACGCCTTAATTAAGTTTTATAATTTCCTAATCATGGAGACACTCCTTAAAACACCACCTCATATGGTATTTATAAGATTATTAGTTTGACGTGTGCATAGTTTTAATAAACATGCAATCACTTGAGTTTCACTTATATGGATATATATGTGTATATAATTCGTTTTATCTGTTAATCTCCAGGTAAATTAAATGTGCTCGCGAGTGACTTGCGTATCTCTAATTAAACTGGAGTATAGATAATGAGATTAGCCATTGGTAAGAATAAATGTAGGGGGCAAATTGAAATTCCGCACATACATTTATCGTTAATCAGTTACCTCGGCATTATTTTAATAATGGTGTATGAGTTAATACTCAATAACGTCATTTCAAATAGTAGTTTTGTTATGTTGTCCGACGACTGGTTAAATAAAATGGGATTGATGTTTACTTCAAGCTAGCAAACTTGAATTAAAGAAAAGAACAGTCGTTCTGACATGTGGAAGGAGTAAATTAACTTTCATGTACCGAAGTTTAAACTAGAAGGTTGTACACATATATTTAATTATATTTAACTGAATACTTTGTACTTGTAGACACGAACACACGAGTACGCGACGCGTTCCAATCTATTCAGGCGTTTATTTAGCTATTATGATAATACTTAGGTCTGAGTACAGATTAAATGATTTATTGAAATCTCACTATTGCTTATATAGGTCGGTAAAATCTTGAACTTCCTTCATATTCAGATGATGTAATTTTTGGCCTCAATTGATGGGTTCTCACTTGTCCCTTCTTCTTTAAGCCTTCAATTAGCTGATTGTCTGAAAATGACGTTGGATCAAGATTTTCCATTGTTCTTTGTCCTATATTTCGAGACTTCATTTCCAGTCTCATCTTCAGGGTTGACACAATACGCACAGGAGTAAAACACAACTTGTGACAAATGTGGTATCCTCATTCAAGACAGATATATTTATATCTATTTTAATTCTAAAAGTATTTTTAATTGTCTTCCTAATATCCGGTCTTCATACCTAGTCTCTAATACTCAAATGTATACAAAAACTTATCCCTGTCCCCCTCTGCGCACACAACTACCTATAAACATGTGTATTTTACTAAAGTGACATTTATTGAATAACTATAAGCACACTTAATGTATTGATAAACACGCCTATCACTGATATCTATATTTTAATTGCTGTTCCGGACGTACATTTGTCTGCATAGTTGTGTTTTACTCCTGCACGTATTGTGTCAACCCTGAAGATGAGACTGGAAATGAAGTCTCGAAATATTTGGACAAAGAACAATGGAAAATCTTGATCCAACGTCATTTTCAGACAATCAGCTAATTGAAGGCTTAAAGAAGAAGGGACAAGTGAGAACCCATCAATTGAGGCCAAAAATTACATCATCTGAATATGAAGGAAGTTCAAGATTTTACCGACCTACGAGTGCTATCAATTGTCCCGCACAAGAAAAATGCGGTCAAATCCACAACAAGAAAGACAGCACTGAGAAAATAAATACATATTTTGTTGCTTATATAGTTTTCAACATTGTGATGCACAATGGATTAATGAAGTGACACTTAAATAGATCCTAAAATTCATTCGTGTTATTTCTGAACCAGTAGTAATCCTGCGTTGGACACAAACAAGATCAGATAATTAAACAACACCCTGTATTGCGACAATATATTTCTTGAAATCTTTGTAATGTACAATGTAAAAAACTCGAGCTCAAATGATACTTAGATCTTACCTGATCTGCGTTTTGACTAACGCAGCTTTCATTGTTCCAGTAATTTTCTTCTTATAAAATATTTCGACCTACTTTACCGTAGGTCTTCATCAGTTGCATTTCACGAAAAAATGAAGCAAGCGCGTTATTTCCTCTAGTCATAATATTTATATACCTCAGACTGACCTTTCATTAGATATTCGCGTGTCACATGTGTGTGTGTGTGCATTTTCATAACCGTTGTTTTCATCATAACTAATTTAGACCAGAGTGGCTGAATAATAATTTATCAATTGCATGCGATAACTATTCGTTTTACACACTCAATGTAAATGACGTAACTGAGATGGGGAGACCCATAATTCAGAAACACTCGTCATAAAAACATGCCATGAGTGATAAAACCAGAAGTCCGAAAGACTAATGCACATGTTAAATTACAATTCAAACCACTAGGTTGTACTCAAAATAGACAAGTTAATAACAGTTATTGGCGCACGCCACGCATGTGCATGTGTATGTGTATGCATAACTAAAAAACTTGGTTAAATTTTTTGATACACATGTACGTACATCTAAATGAAACTGCAGTCAATAGACATTAATTTACCCTTTGCACGCGTCAGACAAATTATTACTTATAAATATTGTATTATTAGAATAATTTCAATAGGTAGGGTGGGGGTGCAAAACAGAAAATTAGGGTTGAAATCACTAATTGTTTTAAAATCAAACGAATAGTTAGAGATGAAATTTTGAAGACTATATTCATAATAATTGATTATTCATTTCTTGAATAAAAGCCCACTAATTAGTCAATCTTAATCTGATGTTCTTAATCTTTTACTGGAGCTAGCTTCAGTTACCAATTCATGCAATCGTCTTTTCCTTCCATTAGCTAATGCAGTGTTCCAAATCGGACCTAAAGATTTTTCAACAGCTGTTTCATTCATAATATTATCTCTAGATTTAATTTCTATAGATTCCCTAATCAATCTCGTCACCCTATTACGACTACATATTGCTATGCGTTTGCATTCCTCCCAGTTGATAGTATGCCCAGTCTCCACTACATGACGAGCAAGATCTGATTTAGCAATATGTCCATACTTACACGCAGTTTTATGTTCACCTCTTCTTACTTTTATTGGGCGCATGGTCTCACCAACATACTTGAGACTACAATCATTGCATGGGATCTCATACACTCCTGAAGTGTCTAAGGGTTCAATCTTTTCTTTTTGGTTAGGGAGTATAGTGCCAAGTGTAAGGGGCTGTTTTAAAACGGTCCTTATATTGTATTTTAAAGCTAATGATTTCACTTTCCTACTTAATATAGAGTCCGGTAATACCATGACCTTCCGCTCTTCCTTCTCCTTATCCGCTTTTATGTATCTCAAACTAGGATTAAATTTCTTCACCACGTCCCTCATTGTTGCATCTATTAAATGAGGAGGGTAACCATTAGTCTTGAATATATCGCGTAGTCTACCTAATTCTAACTTCCTATGCTTTATATCTGTTAACTTGAGACTTCTTAATGTTAATGACTTTAAGATACCGACTTTCATACGATACGGGTGATTGAACTTGAAATTAAGAAGGATTCCTGAATAAGTATCCTTCCTATAAATATCTCTTCCCAATTTCTGACCATTTCTAATTAATTTGACATCCAAAAATGGTAATTCACCTGATAATTCCCTTTCTAAGGTAAATTGTAATTCGCTCATTCGATTAGCTAAATTTAAGAAATTTACCAATTCATTATCACCATGGTTCCAGATCAGTAATATATCATCCAAGAAACGTAGGTACACTTTTGGTTACAATGGAGTCTTATCCAACAGATTATTCTCCAAAAAATGCATCAAGATATCAGCTATTGTGACCGACAAAGGCTGTCCCATTGGGACGCCTCTAATTTGTTTATAAAATTCATTCCGAAATTTAAAGTAAGTGGAGGACATACAAATACACATCATCTCCATGACGTGTCCGAACGTCATTTTGCTTCCTTCTAATATTAATGGGTGATCAACTAGGAAACGTCTAAAACAGTCCAGAGCCTCAGGTACCGGTATATTTGTGTACATAGATACTACATCTAAGCTTACTAATCTATCCTTTTCATCTAGTACACATTTATCAACAATTTCAACCAAATGATATGAATTAAGCAAGGTATGTTCTAAGAAATAGGAATATTTTCTTATTCTATGGCACAAAAACTTTGAAATTTTATATGTTGGGGAGTGTTGTACATTCACTATAATTCTTAAAGGATTACCCGGCTTATGCACTTTAACTAAACCATAAACTCTAGGTGCAACCGTATCTCTTTGAATGAGAGTGTTACCATGCGTCGAATCCAATTCTTCATTAGCAATCATATTATTGATTAATAATTTTACTTGCCCTTGTAATTTATCAGTAGGGTCTTTTGTTATTTTAGTGTATACTTCAGCATTACTTAACTGTTCTAACATTTTATTGTTATAATCAGATTGATTCATCAGAACTGTAGCTCGCCCTTTATTCGCCTTAAGAAATATAACATTATTTGATACTAAATCCTTTCTGAGACGTTTAATTTCATAATTAGGCTTAACTTTATCCTCTTGGTGTGTTAAAACCATTGAGGCAACGTCTAATTCAAATTTCACCCTATCATTATCCGAAAGAAGCTTTGCCGTTTTGACAGCCTCAGTAATTAATTCGTTTCTAACCGATCTTTCATTAGGAATAGCCATGTTTAAACCACGGTTAAGTAGTTCAACTTGATACTTCATAAGATATAATGTTGATAGATTTACTATTCTATTAGTCCCGATTAAATTATCATTTTCTTGTGGTCTATAAATTCCCAAATCAGCTAATATTTTATCATGTCTAATTCTAACTTTTTCCATTTCTCTATTACGGACTTTATCACTGAAATCCTCAATGCATTTAAAATCATCTGCGTGCAAAAGAGAAGTTAACATCGATCTTAGTTTAGTTTTTTCCTTAATAAGTATAATCTTACGTTTAACTAAATCACGAATCAAAGTTTTTATAATATTTATACAAAGGTCATGCTTAAGAGACATGCCATAAGCATTTAACTTAAAATTTAATTTAAAACGAAAACATTTAGGAATAACATCATGTTTTAAACAAATACTTAAAAAGGAAATATTTGACACTTGCCTCACGATTTGTTGTTTTAATAATGTATATTTATTATACCATTTAACGGCATTGCTGCTATAATTCCATGTTAAATGTTTCTTGAAGGAACTTCTATATTGCGAACCTGGATTAATTGAAATTACCTGATCTGCGTTTTGATTAACGCAGTCTTCATTGTTCCAGTAATTTTCTTTTTGTAAAATATTTCGACCTACTTTACCGCAGGCCTTCATCAGTTGCATTTCACAAAAAAAATGATCTATTTCACAAAAAATCCAATAGAGTATGTTGGCTATTCCTCAACATCATCTTCATAATCATCATCTTCATAATCAACATCATCATTATCATCTTAATCATCATCATCATCATCATCACCATCAACAGCATCATCATCATCATCAGCAGCAGCATCATCATCACCATCATCATCATCATCACCATCATCATCATCATCATCACCATCATCATCACCATCATCATCATCATCACCATCATCATCATCATCATCACCATCAACAGCATCATCATCATCATCATCATCACCAACATCATCATCATCAAAATCACCATCATAATCATCATCACCATCAGCATCATCATCACCATAAACAGTATCATCATCATCATCATGAACATCATCATAATCAGCATCATAATCACCATCAAAAGCATCATCATCATCATCACCATCATCATCATTATCATCATCAGCAGCAGCAGCATCATCATCACCATCAACAGCATCATCATCACCAACAATCATCAGCATCATCATCATCAACATCATCACCATCATCATCATCATCATCACCAGAATCATCAACATCAACAGTATCATCATCATCATCAGCAGCAGCAGCATCAGCATCATCATCATCATCGGAATCATCATCATCAGCATCATCAGCATCAGCATCATCATCATCAGCATCATCATCGCCATCATCATCAGCAGCAGCAGCATCATCATCACCATCAATAATATCATCATCATCATCATCATCACCATCAACATCATCATCATCATCATCAACATAATCATCACCATCATCATCATCACCATCAACATCATCATCATCATCATCATCATCACCACTATCATCATCATCACCAGCAACTGCATCATCATCATCATCATCATTATCATAATCATAATGAACATCATCATCATCATCGTATAAAGAAATGCGTCAGTATTTGCAACTTTATGCCTCCCTTGCTGCATAGCTAGTATAAATTTATACTTCTAAATTAGCTATTCTAAATCACAAGACCACGTATGCCATTTTGAAAATGAACATACAATAGCATTCTGTTCATTTGACGGGTGCTCTAAATAAGCGTTCTCTCTCTCTCCTTGAATAAAGTAATCCATTTTCTGTTTACTAAACTTGTCTTTCAATTCAGTTATTAAATATCCATCATTTGTTTCTTTAATCAGTGCTTTAAATAAAGAAGGCCTAGGTAACATACAAGTGAATGATCCCATAAGCTATGCGCACTCTACGCATTCATCAATCATCTTAAACGATAAATAATTTCCATTCAATATTGTGTCACTCAGGGGAATTTATTTGGGAAATAACTTATTTATTGACCTGCTTTTCTCTTTTTACAACGTCTCCAAAAGCTAGAATAAAATTGGTGATATAAAATATCAGCTAAATAGAATACAATGGAGAAGCCTACATTGTTAATGTGCAGACAAACAGTTCGCTTTTCTGTTTAAGAACTAGGACACTCAGCTGTCATTCATTATCCTGTAAAATTTAATTTTAATGCTAGTATTCGTTAAAAAGTTACATAATAAATTACTAAAACACCCGTGTGTAGTACTTGCTCGAGAGTTTCGCCTCTTGACATGCATAAGTATTTGGAATTTAGCCATTTAAAATGTTTGACCAGGCACTCTCTAAGTGGTTCAAAAAAGAATGTATGACATGATACAAACGCGAGCTTGCCGATTTTCTGTTCATAAACGTTTGTCTCCTTAAAATTTATTACATCATAAAAATTTTAAAAGTCTTAAGCTCCTTTCGAGACATTCGTTTCTTGGAATATATATATATATATATATATATATATATATATAATGTCAATTCAAACTCAAAATTGCATAAGGTATCAAAGGCAATCCATCCAATAGACTACTTTCTTCCCTGGTGGGAGCTATTCACGTACGGTCCTGAATTTATTGCGCGCGTGATATGAACCTGAGCAGATATTCTTTCGAGTTTGTAATTCTATCCAATGCGCTAATTGTGCCACAAACTACGCGCAACTTGAAGTCATACTAATTTATATTTTTGATTGGCCTTACCAACAAGCTTTACTTATTTGTACTTTCTTAATACCTGAGGTTATCTCTAACCACTCCCAATCTGTTGATCAATAGAAGAATCATGCCATTTGAGGAACTTAAATTAATTTAAAATTTAATGTCGTCATTTTGTTTAATTTTATAATGTCAGTTTAAACTCAATATTACATCAAGCAGCGATGATAATTCATTCATTCACACAAACACACACACACACAGATATATATATATATATATATATATATATATATATAATGTCCATGCCTTTTAATATTACACAGTATATTTCTAATTAGGAAGAAAGAACACATTAATAACAAAGTGGATAAAGGCCATTTATTTCGTGAATACTAATCATCGCTTATACAATCATACATATTATATACATTCTGGGTTTTCAATTGATTATGCTAGTGGTAACAAATCTGACTCGCTTTTACTTCTGTTTCTTGTTTTGGCTGGTTGGTAAGTGTGTATGCGTTTGTGTTTGTGTGTGTGCCTGTTTGTCATGTAAAGGTCATTCTCGCAGTATTGCAAAGTGATGTCTGAGATCTGGTCATTATTGTTTTGATGGCTTGAGAATTAACCATTTGTGCGCATTGTTCGCTGTTACATGTACGAGTGCTATTTTTCCCAGTGTAGTTGATCGTTTCACCTTGTTGCGCAAATTTGTATTTTGCACATGGTAACAGCGCCAGTGTGGATTGCAGTGTTGAACGCTCATATTGTTTGGAAACTTCTGTCACCGTATGCGCCTCTGTTATTTCCTCTTCAGTTTGTTGCCAATCCGATTGAACGTTTGTTGATTCTAGTCGAGGGCCTGTTTGGTCTTGCCTGGATACTAGTAAATTGTTGTTGAATTGTGTTATTCTTGGCCAGTCGATTAGAATATTTTATGTTGATGAAACTTTTGAATATTAAGGTCAGGTGCTTGTTGTTTTATATAAAGAGCTTCGTAAAATAATGATAATTTTTCTGATTTTGCTTTATGTAGAATTGCGAAATTATATACATCCCAGTATATATTGAAATGAAAGATTGGAGAATGAAGTTTAGTAGTCTCGAAATAAATGGCCATTATCCACATTTTTATTAGTGTGTTTTTTCTTCCTATTTAGAATTATACTGTGTAATATTCGAAGGCTATGTGCATAATAAAGAATACACACACACACATATATATATATATACTTATAAATATAGAATTTTTCCTTTATGCAAGTTATGGAGAATTCCCCAACGGGGAAATTTATTATTAGACACCTGAATGCGGCAGGAGATTTAAAGAAAGACAAAAGTATCTATGTATACTTCTAAAGGCGTTAGACAATAATGTTAAACATTGTACGCACTCTTTAACTGATATCAACCATCTTTCAATATCTATAATTAATTTCCTACTTATTCTTGCCTCTGATATTTTTTCATACCCCTACAGCGACAAATATTTAAAAAAACTTAAATCAAACCAAATATGTATACCCTTTTCATTTTTTGCCTGTATTCTAATATTCTGTTAATTTATTGGAAGATATAACTACGCATTTCCTTCCAAAATGAAACCCTCGAACAATAGATTTAATTGCAAATTTGACAAAGAATGATTTAGAATAAGTGAATATGATAAAACTTTGTGACACCACGTGTTAAAAGCGTGGAATTCGGGGATGTATGTAACAACCAAAAAATAATAATTTAGATATTGCAACACAATATCTAGAGTTCAATCTCTCAAATTTTAGAAGCCCAAAATAATTTAAGTTAATCTATTCGTGACAGAAAATAGACTAGTAGAGTCAAGGAAAGGGAAACGAAAACAGTCGACGGAAACAGGACACATACTAGTTAAATACTGTTTGTTGCGGTGAACTAATATATATGCAAGTATGTATTAGGTTTTGCGAACCTAGAAACAAATTAGTTCAGTTGTGACCAGCATGAACGGAAAGTATAACCTCATGCATATTCGCTTCGTGTTTACTGGCGACTCATCAGTAGGAGCCGGTATTACGCCCTTTTGGTGACGAATGTGGGATAATAGGACGATACAATCTCCGAGACGAATGTGTAAATCTGCAGTAGAGTAGCTAATATCGTATAGTCTCGACAATGCGACTTCAACGCTAACTCACTCTATATAATATATATACCGAGTCTGTAAAGGATACTAACACTATGGCAATTGTGTTAGTAACGCCAGAGTGAATGGATTCACTGGAGTAATAGATGTTCAGAAATATTTATAATTCTCAATTTCGGTGTATTTTAGCATACATTTATATCCAACATGTTAGTAACATGTACCGACTTGGAAACTATAGTGTTAGTACAATGTAACTTTTCGTTACAATAATGTTGATATCGGTTACTAACACAATAGTCATAGTGTTAGTATCCTTTACAGATTCGGTATATATATTATATAGAAAGAGTTATTGTTGAAGTCGCATTGTCGAGACTATACGACGTTAGCTACTCTACTGCAGGTTTACACATTCGTCTAGGAGATTGTATTGTCCTATTATCCCACATTCCTCACCAAAATATATAGTGGTTAAAGGGCGTAATACCGGCTCCTACTGATGAGTCGCCAGTAAGCACGAAACGGATGTGCATGAGATTATTATTTCCGATCATGCTGTCTTTGGTTTATCATTCTGGTTAAAACTGAACTAATTTGTTACTAGGTTCGAAATACATAATCGATACTTGAATATTAGCATTCAACACGGCAATTCGCACACCCTGCACTGTTTCCAAGGGGGCAAAACTAAATTGAGGAACAAAGTGAAACGCAAGACGAACCTCAGGGAAAAATCTTTCATACTGGTAACAGTCGACAATGCTAGCAGTTATTTAAATCAAGTTTGAGAGCATGAAGTAAATACCATTTCCATTGTATTTAACCAGTAGTCAAACAACATAACAAAACTACTGCCAGACGCGTGCACTGACGCTTTTCGACCTTCCATGATCATCATCAGAGTACGACGGCAAACTGACTATCGAGGATCAAACCGCATTGAATATATATGGAAATCAAATTTAGATATTCGGCTCTCACCTCTAGCAGTCTTGCATTTTTTGCAGTCAACTTCAATGTATGCGAGACTACTAGATGTGAAAGCCGCATATCTAACTTTCATTTCCATATATATCCAATGCGGTAAGACCCTCGATAGTCAGTTCGCCATCGTGCTCTGATGATGATCAGTGCGTGCGACTGGTGGCAGTTTTGCTATATTGTACGACGACTGGTTAAATACATTGAGATTGGTGTTTACTTCTAGCTCGCAAGCTTGATTTAAAGAATTATTACCACCACTCGCGCATCACTTATTGTTAAATTGTATTGCCTATATATATATATATATATATATATATATATATATATATATATATATATATATATATGGCGAAAGCTGCAAACAATTAATGTGCGTAGTATTCTTTATTTTTCTAGTCAATCTAATGTATTTACACTATTAGAGGTAGGTTTACTTTCTTATTTGATTTATATGTACGTGGTTTTACTTTCGATAGTCAGTTTGCCGTCGTACTCTGATGATGATCATGGAAGGTCGAAACGCGTCAGTGCGTTGCGGCTGGCGGTAGTTTTGTTATCTTGTTCGATGACTGGTTAAATAAATGGGATTGGTGTTAACTTCAAGCTCGCAAACTTGATTCAGCAATTGTTGCCACTACTCCGCGCAATCATATCTATTTGAACAAATACGTGACATCCTTGTAAAAGTGAACTAATTTGTTACTAGGTTCGCAACACCTAATGCATTGCAGTAAATATATTAATCAATATATATATTAATCAATTATTATTAAATGCTAACAGTTAGTTAAATCTTAATCCATCACTACAAGAAGGATCAGATCCCAGACATCACTTTGCAATACCACGAGAAAGAACCCTACACGTAAACAGACCCACACAGACACAATTTCTAATCTGTTCAAACAAGTAATAGAATTAAAACCGAATCAGACTAGTTGCAACGCCCATAATTAAATGGAAATCGAGGATGTATGTAAATAAAAGATTGTAAGGTGATGCTTAGTATTCTCGAAATTGATAGCCAATATCGATTTCCTAATAGCGTTTTATTTTTATTATATATATATATCATGATATATATATATATATATATATATATATATATATATATATATATATTGGAAGTCCAAACAATACAGGAAACGTAAATCTGGTGAAAGTGAGAAATATGTGATAACCAATCAATTGCGCGTATCATGTTTATTTGAGGCTCAGTGCTCGAACATGCTTTCGGCGCATGCATGAATGCGGTTGCAGTTTGTTTATGTGACTATATCAATTCTAGTAATGCCTTTAGTAGTTATTGTAAATGCCACGTTTTTAGAACATATGCGCTAGATTCAAAGGACATGCTGCGCAATTACAGACATGCATTCGTCATTTCATTTGAATCAGGCATCAAAATTGCAATGGTTTTTCATTCAAATGATTAATCGTCTGGTCGATCGGCCTGCGTAAGTTGTTCGACAACTTGCAGTATTTTATTGATAAATAATATAACAGGTCCATATTAATGATTGTTTCTCTTTAATTTTTATTAATTTAATTTACACACAAAGATTAAGCTCATATAACTATGCGTGTTAATGCCAAATCAAATTTCTTCTTTATTGTTTGCGAAACGGCATCCCTCTCACATGGAACGTTCAGATGGATTGATTTCATTTATGTTAACAAATACCACAGTTTCATTTGGTTCCCTAATTTAATAATTTATTTAATCAATTGTCTAGAATAGCCATTACACATTGGTTAGTTTTTGCTTTAGTTTATTGGTCAACTTTTGAATCTAGATTGACCAATCTGCCAATTCTTGTAAAATAGCTACGAAATTTGAAAGTTTATGTTGAAAACCACGAAATTGCTCTTATAAAAATACGGTGCATACCAGGCTGGTGATTGGTAAATTGTTCTATTTTATTTACTATTAGATTCTACCTTTAGTAGTACATCTAAAAAAGGCAGACATTCGTGGTTCTAATTGTCTGAAGTAAAACTAACATGTTATGTTTTTCTTAAAATTATAAAACAGTGTTCGTGGTTGCGATCTACTTTAAAGAACAAGGGAAGTATGACCAACATATCGTATTTATTATACACATTTATTAATGTCACGATTTAATGATGAATTCTCAAGATGATCTAGAATAATCTCAGCCAACACTAGAGATACAGAACTCCCCATTGACAGGCCATCAATCTTTAAATCAAGTTTGCGAGCTTGAAGTAAACACCAATCCCATTGTATTTAACCAGTCGTCGAGCAACATAACAAAATTATCGCCAGTCGCAACACACAGACGCGTCTCGAACTTATTAGAGTACGACGGCAAACTGACTATCGAGGATCAAATCGCATTGAATATATATGGAAACAAACATTAACTGATTGCAGCTTTCGCCACAAATACATATAAAGGCTATACAATTAAAAAATTATTGATTGCGCGGGTGGTGGCATTAAATTGCTATGAGTTTGAAGTAAACATCAATCCGTATTAATTCATCGTCGAATAACATAATTATTACAGTCAGTAATACGTTTTCGACTTTCCATGATGATAATCAGAGTACGACGGCAAACTGATTTTCGAGGATCAAATCGTATTCAATAATTATGGAAATCAGATTTAAATATGCGGCTCTCACTTCTAGCAGTCTCACTTACATTGAACCTGACTGGAAATGTCGGCTGCACTACAGTGAAATTGTGAAGCTGACATTTCCAGTCAGATTCAATGTATGCGAGACTGCTAGATGTGAGAGCCGCATATATAACTTTGATTTCCATATATATTCAATGCAATTTGTTCCTCGAAAATCAGTTTGCCGTCGTACTCTGATGATCATCATGAAAGGTCGAAACGCGTCAGTGCGTTGCGGCTGGCGGTAGTTTTGTTATGTTGTTCGACGACTCGTTAAATACAATGGGTTTGGTGTTTACTTCAAGCTCGCAAACTTGATTTAAAGAATTGCTACCACCACCACGCAATCACTATTGTTTAATTGTATCGCCATCAATCTGTTCATTGATGACTGTACAAATGAAATTTGGCCATATTTTAGGGTATTAAAATAACCTTGCGTATAGTATGACTTGGGGCCAGATGTAAACAGTTTCTTCGTTTGGAAAATTTGTTTAAAAAAACATAATATAAAATGACACTATAATATTATTTTAACATTTATATATTGAATTTTATTAACAGATTCAAAGGAATCGGGAGCTGCACAATTTCCTAATAGCTTGCGCAATGGTTCTTGTATCATTTATACATGATGAGGAGTCGAGAAATGACCATCGAAAATATTGATCTCATTCGACACAATCTTTTTTACTATATTATTAGTCCTTAATTTGTTGGCCTATATGATCCAACTGGTTCGTTCTACAGTGCAACGGCCTCATCAATGAAACCGGTACGCCTCATTAATGAAACTGGTACCTGTTAGTATTTTAAGTTAATTAATTACTTCGCGCTGAACTTGGTCTATTTCGTCTGATTTACCTCCGGACGAGTGAATTTGCTTTTGTTATTCAGCACTTACTTTATATTTTTTAATTATTCAGATTTTTCTATAATAAAATCGCTTTTGCCTTGATCTGCGAGAAATATTTTGATGTCTGCGTTTCTGCCGATATCTCTACGCGCTACTGAATGTTGCTTTATCATTGCAAGTTGTGTTGCGCAATTGAATGATTACAAATTTAAAGTCTATTCAACAAAAGTAGCCTTATTCCAGTTTTTATAATCAAAATTTGCAGGTTCTAAGTCGGCTGTTTGCTCAAATATCACTTCAAATTCTGGTTCAAAATTAACATTGCTTGCATCTCAAGGATGATTTCTATGACTTTAGCTCATTCATAAAGCCTCCTTTGTTAGCTGACCGAGGTGTATATGTGAAAGTTTAAGCACAAATTAGTCAATATCACTCGGTGTTAAATCGCGCCATTATGTGTGAAAAAGTTTCTTGTTACTTTTTTACATGTAAAGGATAGTATCAATATATAGTTGTTGCTGTTCAAAATTCTCTATGTAGGATTGTCAGTTAGACCACAAAAACTTAAAATTCTACAGGTGACAATTAAAGAAATCTTAATCTATAACAATATTTATTGTGATGACTTAAAAGCTGCTGTCGTTACGAAATAAGTTTCGTGAGGTCTATTTAAGTACCTAAACAATACACGCATTGTGAATCGGGTAATCCAAGCTAAGACAAAAGCTTAATTCAGACTTTATTTGTTCTAACTATTCAACTATACATTTAAATGATCATGGGTTGTGCTTGCGAATATAAAAAATATGTTATATCACAGTTGCGAAATTTACATGAAAGCATATCATATTATATATATATATATATATATATATATATATATATATATATATATACTCATTATAAACTAAGCATTATAAAGTGTATAAAAGGCAAATCACACAGTTAACTGGTTTTGTCTTCATTGGGAACCCGTCAAGTACTATCGAAAATTTTCCTTGGAAAGAGCTTGAACTGCTTTAAAGTTTGAAACTCTAAACACTACGCAACCTTGCTGTGTGCTATACAAAGTTTTCAGCTCTATATGTATATGCATTTATGAGATCATGTTTGACCCAAAGTTCCAAATAGTCAACAGAAATCTGTCACTATTGAACAGACAACATGCTATCCGTGGAAGTGGTATTGAAGTTAACGTTTACAATTAAACAATTATCGGTTGCGCGGTAGGTGATAACAATTAATTTAAATCAAATTTACGATTTCGAGATAAAAAATCCAAATACATATTAAATTTGTCAATACAAACTAAGCAGTATGTAATGTAAAAAAGCGAGTTCATCTAGCAAGCAGATTTTGTCATAAAATTTTATCCAAAATCATATTAGTATATTAAAAAGAAAAATGTGTGTAACATGCGACAGGTTGGTTTAGTTAAACGAACATTGGTTGCGCAGGCGGTGATAAAACTTATTATAATCAAGGTTGCGGTCTTGATATAAGCACCTGAACCATTAATTACTTACATATGTCAGTATAATCTAAGAATTGTATAGTGTAGAAAATACAATTCATCCAACAGACCGGTTTCGTCCTCACTGGGAACTCATCATGCACTGTCCGCGACAAATTCTGGCCAGTACATGATGAGTTCTCAATAAGGATGAAATCGGTCTACTTGATGAATTGCCTTTTCTACACTATATAATTCTTAGTTTATTTAGTGTTTAGTGGCACAGGCTCACAATTACACGAGCCCTGACCGGGACAATTTGTGGAACGTTTTTGAAGAGTTCCTAATAAGAAAGAAACTGATCTACCGGATAAAATGTCTTTTAAACAACATTTAATGCTTTTCTATATTAAAAATGTGAATTATAATGGAATTGGAATTTCTATCAAGATCGCAACGTTTATTTCTATAATTTGAATACGCCTCTGTTTAGAACACTTAAAATCATAAATTTCATAAACGAATCTGTCTAAATCAATATTAGATGAGAATTTTTGAGAATTTTTTAAAACCAATGTCTCTACGAGAAACTTGCCTCACGAAATAGCTAGTTCGTTGTAATTTAAATGACAATCTCAACAAACAACATAGATGTCTTAACCGATCTTATGTGCAAGCATATACGATTACCACGTGTATAAATTGAATCTCGATAGTTAGAACTTTCGCCAAAACAATCATCACTTTCTTGTTAGAGTTCTACTAAATGGATTTTGTCATTTTTGAAACAAATATATTATTAACTTGAACAATTCACAAATAAAACATTTTGTTTGGGACCGAAGTTTTCTCAAAAACACTGGACAATCTTTTAATACTGTAAAAAGGAAATTTTTAAGTATGAGCTTCAACATCATAGCGGAGAACACATGACTTAGATTTTTTAACATATTACAAAAGAATGGGGTAAAATTTGTTGAAGCTTCAAAAAATATAAAACTCAGTCAAAGTTACGGTGTTTGAAAATTTCGCCGATTTACGCCTTCCATAACAGCAATTCAATGGTTCGCAATTGAAATTAATGTTATTGTTAAAACAGGATTGGTTTAGTAGAAATAAATTTATATCCTAATATACACTCAAAAATATTAGACTGTCAATTCCTCACGCGTCACTAGTGATGATCATGATTCACATCAAATTTACATTGTTACATATTTATTAATTATTATAGCATGGCTGAATTTTTGTATGGAGAACTAATTGAATTAGGGGTCTTGGTTACGAGACTGGTATTCACTGAAATCTATTATTCTTAGTTTACTGGTGTATATATATATAGTGAAGCCTTAACACAAAATTCAATACAAATTACACTTTCACCTTATTAAACATTGATTGCGCGGGTGGTGGTATCAATTCTGTAAATCAAGTTTGCGAGCATGAAATAAACACTAATTAAATTGTATTTAATTGGCCGTCGAACAACAGCAAAATTACCGCCATCCGCAACGCACTGACGCGTTTCGATCTTCCATGATCATCCTCAGAATACGACGGCAAACTGACTAGCGAGAATCAAATCGCAATGTATATATATGGAAAGCAAATTTAGATATGCGGCTCTCACTGAAAGTAGCCTCGCATACACTGTACTTGACGGCGTTAGATTAGACTAAATCTCATATGGTTTTCTAATATCACCCGGCTTTATTTTACAAATAGTATTAACTACAATAAAAGTAGAATAATGAGACTGCAATATAAAAGTCTTTTTTTCATTTTTCAATAAGCGACAGGGCGGCTCCGCATTTAGTGCAACAGACTCCGTGACCAGGTTCGATCCCTGTTCGCGGCAAATTCTGAACAGTATGTGAGAAGTTTTCAATAAGTATGAGGCTGTTCTACTGGGTGAATTGCGTTTTCTTCATTATACAATGCTTAGTCTATAGTGAGAAATGTTTATATGTAAAGGTATTGGTGTTTGTATCAAGATCGCAACATTGATTTAAATAATTGTATCAACTCCCTTGCAATCAGTGTTCATTTAATTAACCGGATTTATTTTTCAAATTGTATAAACCACATTACATATAGAATAACAAGGCAATAAGACAATAAACTTATTTCTATGTTTCAATAAGCATATTTTTGTCACGTTCGTCTACACAATCGATTCAACGCCGAAATGTAGAATATAAAATTCCTAATTACTCAGGATGATTCTTTTGTCTCTGTCTAGCTAATAATATAATTTAATTCACGATTTATAAGGCAGTGGAAAAAAAAACTTGTGTTAAAAAAATTGATAAAATGGAGTTAATAAAAATGTTGCTTATTATAGATATTTATTGATCACTTGATTTAACAACTGCAAAGTGCAATGAGCCAAACATTTTCTGATTAGATGAACTTATAGACACGAAAATTTCCTCTCGCTTGTTTAGCGTTAAGAAAATGAAAAATTCCCAAACTTTTAACATTCGGAGCATTCTGCTTTTGAATTACGAAAGGTTTATGAAATATTATCTTTATTTTATTAGTTATTTTACATTTTGGTCTAAAAATAATGCTTAAACTCCACTTGATTTTCCAAGGACGTAGGATAAAACAACACAGTTATGTAGGGTCCTCCTACCTGCAGCACATTTGACCTTTTGGTTGAGCTGACGATAAAGTTAGTTGCTGACTAGTTTTCTTGGAAACCATTTGATAGCCTAAAATATTGATTTCAATTATTTAAATCAGAGTTGCGAAATTGCTATAAACATCAATCCTATTGTTAGTATAAACTAAGCATTTTATAATTTCGAAGGGGTATTTCATCAAGAAGAGCAGCTTCGTCCTTATTGGTAGCTCTTAAAGAGTTGTCTCGGGCAGGGTTGAAACCTGGACACGTCCGCTGGAGAGTGTGTGACTCTAACCACTGAGTCCCCCTTGCCGCACAGTACAGACAACTTTAAAATATATAGTAACTGATGTAACTTCAATCGGATTTCCATCAGATGCAATCAATTATCAGACCTAAAGTTACAAATAGCCACTCAAATCTGTTATTATAGAACATACATTATGCTAACTGTGGAATTAGCTTTGAATTGAACATTTAGAAATTTAAACGGTTTCAATGATAAAAATGTTAATACTTGATTAATCGAAATTCCCTGATCTGCGTTTTGACAAACGCAGATCAGATTTATTAAACCTTTATTAGTTTTGCGGGCGGTGGTAGCAATTATTTAAATTAAGGTTGCGATCTTGAAATAAACATCAATCCATTTATATATTACTACTTGTCAGTATTAACTAAGCATGATATAGTGTAAAAGAAACAATTCATCCAGAAAACCGGTTTTGTTCTTATTTTGAACTCTTCAAATAATATCCAGAATTTTTGAAAGACAGTGCTCGAACCTGGGTATGTCTTCTTTGGAGTTTGTAATTCTAAGCACTGAGCCATCCTGTCGCACATTAAACACAACCTTCAGTCACATACATGCTAATTTACTTTCGCTAGAATTAAGCTCAGATTAGTCTTAATGGCACCTCTTCGGAACTTAAGTTTCATTGTAGAACAGAAACTAGGCTACATGAGGAACTGTTATAGTTTTGAACGTGCATATAATTAAACGTCAATTGTTAAGATCGCGTTGATAACATATATATATATATATATATATATATATATATATATAAATATTTATATAAATAATAGATGATTAATAAAATAATTTGAAGATTAAAATGCCGATTGTTCTGCTTAAGTTATCCTTATTTAAGTATGGCTAATTTAAATAGATCCACTGCGAACGTCTCAAGACATTATCAGAATTAATTAAATGATAATTGATACTTTAATTTTAGTTTATAGTTTCTTAAGTTTTGCATATGTTGCTCCTGTTTTAACACACTTTAAATCGAAAAATCCAATACGGCTACCTCAACACATTTGTAGGACAAATCAATAATTAATTATCCTTTTTTGAGTTAAAACTTATCATTGTTATTCATTTGTTGTCCTAGTTTAATTGCAGTTAAGTTCAATAATAGCGCACAATTCTTGACATATTTTTCGGAGTAAATAATCGATAAATTTGCATTTACAATATTGATTATCCTATAATTGTTGACCCAGATTAAGCTAATTGAAGGCCAATAATTCCGTGGATCGATTTTGACTCAATTTCAATCGTCAAAAGAATGAATAAATAATTATATTTATAGTTATAATTATAATTTTGTAAAAAAAATGAAAATTTAAATAGTTTTTGAACAACAGAACGAATGAGTTTTAGAACGTATGATAATGAAGCAACAATACTGAATTTTGTCTATTACAGTAGAAATCATTCAAAAGACGCAATCTAGACGATCACTGATGGAGGCTTAAGAAATAATATTAATGAAGCTAATATAATACTTCTTGTAGCCATTTAATATAAAGTACATATTATAATAGCATATTTTCGGCGTTAGGGTTACCGTTCGACCAGGAGGACAAATTTCTCAATTTTTTGAATAAGGTTTTGTTTGTTGCGCACTGTACTCGAATCATAACAAATTTAAAAAAATGAAATTCCTATTTTTCATTCCGTGTAACGCTGCCGGACATTATTTAAACATTGTTGGTTTGAGTAAGATAAAAACCAAATCGTGCCATGCTTAACCAATCGCATAAAATTGTGATCCGACTGCCCATTCTAATCAATATCGCGTGTGCGAACTTCCATGCTCCTAATTAAATAGCGTCAGAAATTTAATTAATGACGATTAACATGCAAGGTATGCATAATGCATTGAAAATTTTAATAATTTTTACAACTATATAACTATCCTGACAAATATTTACACGTGAGTGAATAGTGATTTGCCACATATTGCCAAAAAGCGTGGATATGGATCCTATCTTATAGTGAAGCCATAATATAAAAAAGATAGTGTGCATAGCCATAATAGAATAAAAAGTATACCATATTTAGGAAAAATCACCGTGGCTTAAAAATTAGAATGAAAGAAAAGCTTGTTGCGTGTTGTTACGAGGTGCCTTTTACCTCAAATGGAAAATGTTAATGCACAAATGATAATATAAACAATTGCCGTTGGATACATTAGCCTCAATCTGTTATTATCTGCCACACATCAATAGAGCTATGAAAAAGCCATTTTTCCAATATGTAAAATCGAATACGAAAATCAGAAATAGAAATGAAATGTGTATTTAATGTACTAAGCTGATTGAACCCAATACGTTTTCTTCCTTTAAAAATTCAAAATTTGTTTGGAAATGAATATATTTAGCACGATTTTAGTTAATAATGTCGTGAAAGATGGTGGTTACCCAGGAATCCTTCGTGCTTGTAGCCCAACTACAGGCAGATAAAACATATCTAACAACCTGGAAAACAGCATCAGGAGGACTTGCTCTAAATACAAGATCAAGGAATAGCTAGGCTACCGGTAGGCACGTTCGCTAATGAGTAATTACACGCATCCCTTTTCATAGATGTAAACATCAGACAACTTCCGATTCCTACTACGGAGGATATTGCCCAAATATTTTCCTAAGAAGAGAATTTAGAGACGACATACCCGCCACAATAATTATATGCATTCAAATCTTATTCAGCACACAAAGTATCATGAGGTTGGAAGCCATGAATCAATTGTTAAATTTTTCCAAATCATTCATTGTCTACAAATATTAAGGAATGTGCGGTAGCATATATAACAGAGGTACAAAAAAGCAATTAATCAACAGAATCCAACAATAATTACCGCCGAAATTGTTTTGAAAGGTTTCAGATCGTCAGAAAAGTAATCTATATTCGAGCATATATTTGAAATGGAGCATCCAGTCAATTGGACGAACTTTTTAGATCTACGCAAGGCAAAATCCAAACAATTATTTTACATATACAAAGCACGTAATACAAAAAAAACGCACACAGGCTAAAAATTAAAACATTGAAAGATATGATATTCTACTCGATTAGCTGCGAATCAACAACCAAGCAACAGCTTACTAGCATCCAGGCATTCCAAAACAACCATTAGATCAGAGTCAGCGAACTTTTAATCGAACTGGAAGAAACAGCCGTGCAAATGACACCGCTACTATCGTTATCGGTGACTAAAATAAAACAATAATTGATTGCACGGGTGGTGGTCACAATACTTTAAATCAATTTTGCGAGGTTGAAGTGAACACCGATCCCATTGTTTTTAACCAGTCGTCAAAAAACATAGCAAAACTACTGCTAGTCGCACGCACTGACGCGTTTCTACCTTCCATAATCATCATCAGAATACGATGGCACACTGATTAGCGAGGATCAACCCGCATAGCTGAATTCGGCTTATCATTCTAGTTCTATTTGAAAGAATTTGTTACTAGGTGTGCAACACCTAATATATGATTGTATGTTTATTATTTCTCCGAAACAACCAGTATCTTACTGCTATATATTTAATTGTTTGATGTCATGATTACCGCGATATTTCATAACTGATATCGATCAAGGCCAGAGTGTATGGATTTCTGGAGTAACAGAATTTCAATTCTAAATTTTGTTAAAATTTACCATAACTTGAAATCCATTTTGTTGGCACCATGTACCTTTTCGGCAACCATAATTTTGTTCTAATTTTCTGACACCAAATCCATAGTTTTGGTACCCTTTACTGGCTCCGTTTACATATTTTATATAGTAGGTTGGCTTTGAAGTCGCTTTGTCGAAGACTTTATATGAAGTTAGCTCCACTACTGCAGGTTTACACATTCGTTTAGGAGATTGTCCCACATTACTCTCCTAAATTTATTGTTGATATGGGGCAAAATTATACCTTTTGAACATATTTTGGAAAATATTTTTCAAGGTGCGCAGCACCTTATACTTTATTGCATACATATTAGTACTCCGAAGCAAACCGTATAAAACGTCCGTCAAAAATAAATGCAAAATTTAAACTCCCTGCATTTGAACGGTTAAATATTGTTTATTAAATAAACAATCATAGTTTTCGCGAGTGGTGGTAACAATTCTTCAAAAGAAGTTTGCCAGTTTGAAGTAAACACTAATCCTTTTGTATTTAACAAGTCATCCAACAACATAGCACAGTCAGTACGTGTGAATAACGGTAGTTTTACTATGTTTTTCGACGACTGGTTAAATAAAATGGAGTTTACGTTGAATTCAAACTTACAACCTTAATTTAAAGAATTGTTATTTATATAACTGATTTAGGTGCTCAGTGCGCTATATGGGCTAGACCAGTGTATACAAAAAAAAGCACGGATGCAGGAAAAAAAATCATGAACGAGAGACTTATTTACAACAGCAAAGGCATTTCACGATTGTTACCTGCGTACAGACTGTAGTGGTTGCTAGGATCAGAGTTATCCATGAAAATTGTAAATCAAAGTCAATTAGATTCATTGTAAAATCTCGAAGACGGCGTATTTTCTCGCTTCATTTGACTCTCTAACTATTTCATTTTGGTTGGCATGTCCGCTTCAGTCCGCATGAAGGCAGTTAGCAGAATTTACATCTACCAAGTGGAGTTTACTTGTTATTAAAGCTGATTTTGGTCAAATATAAATTTACATATTGCTATGTATGCCACACTCAAATAAAAGTCGCATTTAAAAGAGATTAGCGAAACGAAGATTATAGGAATCTTTTAGTTACTCGTTTCGAGCATCTGTCGGAAAATTTGTATCATTCTAGATACAGATAAATATTTTTAAATGATTGCTTTCCTTTCCACTCTCAGGGACAAATATATTGTGGTTAAAGGGCGTAATACCGGCTCCTACTGATGAGTCGCCAGTGTATTACAGTTAAATACTGTTTGTTACGAAGAACTAATATATATGCAAGTATGTATTAGGTGTTGCGACCCTAGTAACAAATTAGTTCACTTGTGACCAGAAGGATAAACCAAAGGCAGCATGAACGAAAAGTATAATCTCATGCACATTCGTTTCCCGCTTACTGGCGACTCATCAGTAGGAGCCGGTATTACGCCCTTTAACCACTATATATTTGGTAGAAGAATGTGGAATAATAGGACGGTACAATCTCCGAGACGAATGTGTAAACCTGTAATAGTGAAGCTAACATAATCTGAAGTCAACGACAATACGACTTCAATGCTAACTCACCATATATAATATATATACCGAGTCTGTAAAGGATACTAACACTATGGCCATTGTGTTAGTAACTGATACCTTTTTTGAAATCGATGAGTACCGGATACTAACACCATGGTTTCCGAGTCGGTACATATTTATTCTGATGGATATAAATTTATGCTAAGTTCACCAAATTGAGAATTACAACAATTTCCGAACACCTGTTACTCCCAGTTAAACCATACACTCTGGCCTTCATCGATATCAGTTATCACATTTCGCGGTAAGCATGACATCATTCAATTCAATGTATTACAGTTAAATACTGTTTTTTGCGAAGAACTAATATATATGCAAGTATGTATTAGGTTTTGCATACCTAGTAACAAATTAGTTCAGTCGCCAGTAAGTACGAAACGAATGATATTAGCATTATAACTTCATATCTGGTCACCTGGTTTATCCAACATTTAAACTGAACCATCGTAACGCTTTAGGTCATAATATCTACGTTAGCACTGATAAGAGTCAGACAGACTAATGCTTGACTGCAACAACCATTAGTGTGTATACATTTATGTGTTACATTGGTGTACTAGCGTAGCTGAATGCAGATGAAAACCAGAATTAGATTTATTTTGTGGTAAACGAAATAAAGCTTACATTAACTGTAATTACCTTAGCTTTAACTTGAGTTTATGCGAATATTTTTGGCCAAAAATTTATTAAGCATTTAACTGCTTAAAATGCACGTTGACAGGTATGAATTCAAAAAGTTCAGTACTGAAGTTGCTCCATCAGCTAGACGGAATGTTCGTAGAAATGAAACAGCAATTAATTTGATTTAAATAGTAAAAATGGTCCTTTTAAATAGAACATAACAAATATATTTGTCCATTAAGGTTCAAATAGAAGAGAAATATCCAAGTAATGTTTCAAATGGGACTTCGAATGTTCAATACTAGTTTCAGAGCACAAACAGTTCTGGGCAACGTCTATTTATAATAATGACCTTTAAATTGAGAAGCATGCGTTGGCATTCACATCCAGCTTAGTTGCGGTAGCAACTAATCGAACATGCCCTACTGAATGCGAGAGGCTTATCTTTCATTGTAAAATGCATCCAATTTCATTTACATTTGTAATGGTATCATTAAGCGTTCTTTTTTAGAAATATGCAGAAGACGATTAATTTCAAACTTACTGGAGCACAATCGACTTGAAGTGCGCAAAATACAATTGATAGTGCAAAAACACCTACAATAAAATGTATTATGCAACGTGAAGCAGGCCACATGCCGACATAACACTTAACAATTTTAATGAAGTTTTGATTTGTGAACATGTTTCCGTATTTGGAGGCTATTCAACGAATGGATGTTATCCGCAACTACAGGAAAAACAGCAGTTTTTCTTGCACCAGAATTCCAATGGGACTTACCCAAACCCCATGGTGTATTATATATCACATACCTACAAATAGATTGTTTTAAATGAGTTAGAACGACATACAAATGTCAGTATGTTCTAAAGGTATACTACCATAAACACGCGTTTCTTTCTTATTGGTGACTTATTAGAAGGATTGGATACTACAATACATATTAAGTATTTGTTCTAGAAATTTGTAACAAATTGACAGTACAATTTCTTATGCGTATATGCATTCAGACGGTAATGGAGAAAATTTTACATATGGTCTGATGCAATACAAATTTAAAGCAAACTCACTTAATATAATTCTTTAAATCAAGTTCGCGATATCAGTTATCACATTTTAATGGAGTAACAGGTGTTCAGAAATTGTTGTAATTCTCAACTTCGGTGAACTATAGCATAAATTGATATCCATCAGGTTGGTATCATGTACCGACTCGGAAACCATAGTGGTAGTACCATGTACCTTTTCGGTACAATAATGTTGGTATCGGTTACTAACACAATAGCCATAGTGTTAGTATCCTTTACAGACTCGGTATATATATTATATAGTGTGAGTTAGCGTTGAAGTCGCATTGTCGTAGACTTCATATGATGTTAGCTTCACTATTGCAGGTTTACACATTCGTCTAGGAGATTGTACCGTCCTATTATCCCACATTCTTCGACCAAATATATAGTGGTTAAAGGGCGTAATACCGGCTCCTACTGATGAGTTGCCAGTAAGCACGAAACGAATGTGCATGAGATTACACTTTCCGTTCATGCTACCTTTGGTTTATCATTCTGGTCACAACTGAACTAATTTGTTACTAGGTTCGCAACACCAAATACATACTTGCATATATATGCGCATGTTACTGATCAACTTGCGCAGAAAGTTATTTATTTGAAATAAAGAATATTTAAATTCAAATGCGTGTTTCAAATCTAATTAAGAATACACATCTGTAATAGCACAACTAGTTTATGATACCATCCACGTGTCCTCACCAGACGTAGCAATTAAGATGATTACTAAACGCAATATCTGGTATGAGTTAGCCTCTTAAAAAAGATATATGGATAGAGAAACTGCGGCCGGATTTTTGCAAGCCGAAAAGGTGTTTTGGGCATTGACCTTGAACTGGAATTTATGCACGCAAATGATTGGTTATTCAATAATTTAACACACTGTCCATAATTACCTCTGTTTTGTTTTACCTTTCAATATATATATATATATATATATATATATATATATATATGCTTAGAAAGAAATGGTTATTGTATTTGATAAAAGTTCTTTTTATCTTTGCTGATAGAAAGGATTCTATGCATATATAATTTATGAAAAATCAGAAGAACGGCCATCACACACAGTAGTTTCGAATACATGGTAAACAACTGCGAATTTCGAGTGCAAGCAGTTACAACAATCAAATACGACCAGTTCTCACCTTAAAAACAAAAAAACGTTTATTGCTCTGGTAGTGACAACAATTCAATCAATTAATTTCGCGAGTTTGAGATAAACACTAATCTAATTGAACTCCTCCAGTCGCACAAAATAGATACATTTACGTCATCACACAATCTTGAGGGTTTGAACCTCTCGTGATCATCAGCAGAGCAAAGAAGCAAATTGAATAGCTATTATCAGGCAGCAATGTATATATGATTGTGGCAGAAGGAGATGTAACCCTAACCCTTTGTGGACACGCTAGGATTGAACTTGTCTGCAAATACTTGGTGCACAATTTTTGCCTAGATAGAGAAATTATTATTTAGCGTACTTTGCCATATATATATAAGTTATATAATTAAAAGCATTGATTGCGCGGGTGGTCACAGAAATATTTTCAATCCAGTTTTCGAACCTAAAATAAACTCCTATCTCCGCGTTGTTGTGGTATTAATGTATGATGGGTAACTTTCAACGCACAAATGATTCTTAGATCTGTTTTGTACGCTATAACTAACGATTCTTGTTTTTTTATCCTAAATATAATTATTGAAAACTGATTAATGGATTTCAAATAAAATCATTGGTGTTTTAGTGGGCTTATGTAGCAGCTTTCGAAACTGCAATTATCGCTCGGAAATTTACCGCAATATAACTGGAAATTTAACGGATATCAAAATTTCCAGCCTATATTTCTTAGTTTTTTTCAAAATTCTCCAAGATTTTATAGATAAATCACCCCGGAATATGTCAGTTTTTCAGACACGAAAATCAAGCAATTTTGGTCAATTTCCTACACTGAAGTATGGCGTGTGAAAAATTAACACTCGTTTCATAATTTCACCTTTACTATTGCAGTTATATGGTTGGTTAGAAAAGAAAGTTATAAAGTAGAAAGGCACGAGGGCCTTAATTTATATGCTAACGTTTAAATGATTAAAAGAAATGATGGAGTTGAGGAACAAGTATGAAATTAAATGTATTAGCTAATAATGAATCAACATTGGGCTGGATGGTAATCGGCTATGAACTACGCGTTAAAATTTCTTATATTAACATCAATGAACTTGAATCATTTAGCAAGCATATATTTTCATAGGCGAAAATATAAATGAAAGTTCAAAATTTATAACAGTTAGATACTGTTTGTGACGGAGAATTAATATATATGCAATTGTGTATTAAGTGTTGCGCACCTAGTAACAAATTAGTTCAAATATAACCAGAAGGATAAATCAAAGACAGCATGAACTGAAAGTATAATCGCGAGCGCATTCGTTTCGTGCTTATTGGTAGCTCATCTGTAGAAGACGGTATTATGCCCTATACCAAATATATATTTTAGTGTGGAATGTGGGAAAATAGGACGGTACTTACACAATAGCCGTGGTTTAGTTACCCTTTACAGTCTTGTGAATATATTATATATTGTGTGATGCCTTTGAAGCTGCATTTCCAAAGACTTTGTATGAAGTAAGCTTCACTATTGCAGGCTCACACATTCGAGTAGGAGATAGTACCGTACAATTAACCCATGATTCCCCACTAAATATATAGTAGGTATGGCGTGATACTGGCTCCTACTGATGAGTCGCCAAGCACGAAAGTACGAACAAGATTATAAATTCCGTTCATGCTGACTTTGATTTATCCTTCCGGTCATATTTGAAATAATTTTTACTATTTGCGCAACACCTAATACTCAATTGAATGACTGAAATGTTTTATCTACATATATGCAAGTATCAGGACAGCAAATGCTACAAAGTTTTCAGAATACAGAAACGAAATTTTCCATGGCACAAGATACAACAATGAAGAGGAATTAATCATTATCTGCTCAGTCCACACGCAACAATGGATAATAACGCCTCAATTTGTTAATGAACTAATATCGAAAATAAACCATTGGGCATGCCAGACATAGATTTGTATAGTAATATTTTTGAAAATATTTCTTATCATACCATCCTACCAAACATGGGTGACTAAGCGTTCTGTTGCAATTTTCATATAACGTCTTATATAAAAAATGAAGTAATTACATATAGTAGCAATATATTGGTAGGATAATTCATGTCGCCTTCTCAGATATACCGTGTGATATAAGTTGACTCAATTAAATGTCTAGAATAACCATTAAACATTAGATAGGTTATTGCTTGAGTATAGTCATCGACTTTTCACTCTGGACTACCCAAACTATCAATCCTTGAAAAGCATCCGCGAACTATCGATAATTTACATGGAAACGGCAAGTAACTGCTACAATGCAAATACCTTGATGGCCAGGGTGATTGATTGTAAATTGTACTATTTAATTTGTCATTTACATCTTTATGTATTACTGCATCCCAGAATGGTTGACAATCGAATTTTAGATTCCTCGAAGAGAATTTTTGTTTCAAGCTTTATTAAAAATTAAAACTATGTATGTGTCTGGGAACTGTCTCCATGAACAAATAATACATCATCAGATTAGTGTATATATTGTGATCATGTATTTGTGTCTGAAATTATTGCTTATTTGTTTCTCTACTAGTACTGGTGGTAATGCATCACAAATATCCGCACCATCAATCATTTTGAAGACGCTTCCATGATAGGAAACAAAATTTGAGAAGAGTATGAGCTGAGACCGTAGAAGATGATATGATTTGTTCTACTTTCTGAATTATATTACCGATAGTTACATTGTAGTTCTCAATGCCTTTCAAACAAGCACAAATTGCTCCATCATTCCATAGCCGATCAGTCCTCGTAGTCTATCTTTTCTACTGCTGGCCAAATCCAGTCTACCGTAGGTAGTTATCTCAATACGGCTAGAACGACTGCCCCAGTGCCAACGAAGAAGACAATACATCTGATAACATTTTAAACTATAGAATTTACAGACTCTAATACAAAATTGCTTTTAAAAAACGTAAATTCAACTCTAAGCAGAATGCGTTATTAGTTTCCGGCATAATCAAATTCCAAGACAGATAATTAGGCATCTCGCTTCAATTTTTCTGCGACACGCCTAGGTGACACAGCGTTTTGCAATTCACGTCCATTTTTCATGAACAAATAACTACATTAATCTTGTTCCAATATCTAGAGCACCCATCTAGTTCTATTCTCTGCGTAAGAGGTCATTATGAATTGGCTTCAACGGCCCTGACAAACATCGACTCAATTTCATTCAAAAACGTGAGGTAGAATATGTCTCGTCTCAAGCCATATTGTAGTGATTATTTCTTGTCTAACAACCACATTCTTCACACGGTTCATTTGTAAACAAAGTTTCCATATCAAAAGTCATCAGAACCATATTCTTAACAGTTCTATTTTGAATACTGTTAACCAACTAAAAGGATATGGAAACCGAATAATTACCTAGCAGTTTACGTAACAGTATGCTAACTAACCATTTCACTAACGGTGAATTTATCATTGATGAAATTAGTATCATAAAACAACCTGGTTTGTGCGTTTTTGGTAGTCTACACATTGCTCTTGTAAATTCTCAAATTGATCTGATCTTTCGTGAAATAGCCTTATCAAATGAACCGACGTCGATTATTAGTTGTTTTATGGTTCAACACGATCTTCGTCTTTCGTATATAGTCCAATTTGTCCATTCCAAAAACGCTTGTGTCTTTAACTGCGCGTAGTGTTGTATTGTCCACATTGCTGCCGATATCATTAAGCGCGTTCACATGTTGCTATATCAATGCATGTAGTTTGAAGCATTTGAACGGTTTCAGATGTATGTCTGATCAACTAGAGTATATTTAAACTAGTTTTTAAACTGAATTTAAACCGGTAAATTCAGGAATGTGCCAGGTTTAACTATAACAACTATACTGAGGTGTGCTTCAATTAAAAATATATCATATTCAAGATTGGCTTCCATTGTTATGCAACTTGCACTTGTTGTTCTGCAAGGATGACACTGATCCTCATTTCAAAGTAAACGTCGTATTAGACTCCATGATGGCTTAATTTTGATTGGTCAAGTCAATCCAAATGATTTTACATCATTTGTGGAGAACTAACGCGCAGCGCAGTAATCAATGACAATCAATCTGATTATTGCAGAACCATGGAAGACAATCGTGGAAATGTTAAATAAACCAACAGTGTCATATTATTTTGATCATAAAGTAGTTCACAATTGCTCAAACTGCGCTCAAAATCTCCTAGGAACCGTAATTGCTTAATACATTTATGATATGGCTTCTTCCACGTTAACTTTCTATGCACTTCGCATTATCGCGTCACCAGTTTATCCTGTTACTTGAAAGGATTTGTTTACAAAATTCATAGTACCGATCCTATGTGCAAACATAAAATGTATCGTTTATTTCGCAACTTCTTCTGATGTAACTAAAACACTTTATTTTGAAATAAATATAAAACGCAACATGTAAACGGGCGAAGAGGGGGAAATGAGTTTCTTAAGTGGCTAACTCATTTCTGGAAATGCATTTAGTAATTATTTTAAATGCTACATCTGGAGAACATACGTGGCGCAATTGCAGACATGTATTCGCCTACTTTGATCTAAAACAGGCGTCTGGGTTGCAATGCTGTTTCTTTCGAGTGTTTAATCGCCTGGTCGATCGGTCTACGTAAGTCGATCGACAGCTTGCGGAATTATATTCTTAAATATAATTTGAGGTCGATATTAATTGCTCTCTTCCGTTAATTGCTGTTAAAGTCAACTGTCTTACCGTAAATAATACGCGAAATTTAATTGCATTAATTGTGTGAAGTAATGCCACCTTAAATTTCGCCTACGTTATGCTGTAAACTGCATCCGAATTCACTAGAAGCATTCATAAATAAGTTGATAGATTCGTAATGTGGGATCAATCATCCTCAGTGCGAGCAGGATATTATCATAGGTCATTTTGGAAAGACATAATTAATGAGAGGCATAAGTGAATGTTCATTATATATACATTATTTTGATGATATTTTCCTTGTTCATAAATTGAGGTCCAAGTCACAAAATCTGCTTCAAACTTTCAATACGGCTCACAACATTAACAATTTCAAGCGAGAGCACGAGAAAGACGAACATTTGCCTTTCTCGGATGTACAACTATAGAAAGATTCTAATGGCAAATGAAATAGAATAATTTAAAATTTATCAAACCTGGTCTGCATCGTATTTGAATCATGGCAGTTCCGTGCCATTTCAACATAATTTATCAATAGTTCGCGGCTGATTTTCAGAAATTGACAGATGTTCTAGTATAGATTCAAAAGGCGACGAACAGTTTAAAACAAAATAACTATCTAAAGTTTAATGTCTATACTAGACAACTAACTGGGTCAACTGTTAAAATGGAAAATTTAAAGAAACATACTTATTTAGGACAATAAACGAAAAGAATTTACGAAAAAATTCCATTTCATGGGAAACGCTATTTCACACACAACACAGAACATGTGGAACATTTTAAATGTAACTATATTATGCGTATTATTTAAGGTAATTTATTTTTTGTTGCCAGCAATTAATTGGAAACAGTTGTCTATGTAGATCTCAAGCATTATTTACCAATGCACAGGTGAAAATTTTCGATCTACCTACACAGGCCACTCGAATAGACGTTAATTAATCAAAATAAAAGATCACTGCATTTTAAACGCATTTAAAAAAATCCAATCGTAAGTCAAGCGATTGAAACCTTGCACGTACGTTCGCAATAAAGTGTTTAAGATGATTACAAAATTCAATAACATAAATTAATTGTCACTTCATAAACCTGTGTGGATAAACAAACAGCAGTTTGATTAATGCCAGCAGAAAAAAACATGTTCGGGCATTGAGGCTAAAGTGGAGATATCGCAATCAAAAAATTGTTAGTTCCCACACTATTCCAGTTTAAACTTTCTATTTATTTTTCCTTTCTATATATATATATATATATATATATATATATATATATATATATATATATATATTTAAACTTTAGAATAAAAGGTTGATGAAGTGTTTCTCAGCTAATTTACACTTATGTCTTTGACAACACCAGATAGCCCAGTTAGGATAGAGTGCATGTTGCGTGAAACATGCCTATGTCCGCGCGGAATAATTCTCTTCTTTTCTTATCTGTGTTTCGACATAAATTATTTAGGATTCGCTTCTTTAGTAATTGGCCTGTCCAATCTATGCAAATGATCAAAAGTGATATGCGGGTTAATATTTGAATGAGGAAGCATACCTTAACTAGCATCGTGCTGTTAACCCTTAAATGCGGCTTTGCTTCTTATCTCTATCGTCTGGTTCATTTTGTTTATAACGAGATGAAATTTAGGACACAGTGTATTGACATATTTCGGTTTGGCCGATAGAATTAAACTCGCATAGTAAAAATAAGTATTGTCCAATTACCTGAAAATACGTAGGAGACTTGATCATTTTGATATATGCATTGGTGCGAATTCATTACTCGTTGGGTATGGCATTCATAACCAGCGATCAACAGAGCCAATGGACTATTTAGGCTTTTGTGAGTGCAGCATACTGATAGCCTGTTCTGAGGCTATCATCCCCCCCCAAACTTATAATATTTCACTTGAAGTTATTGCCTTCAGAATGAATCCTCAAAAGTCCATCAACTTGCAGACAATGAAATGAATAGGGGAGCAATCTATTTTATAAATTCTAAACTTATATTTCCTACTTAAATAAAAACTTGAATTCAAGATGTTAAGATTTTTAAAATTTGATGGTCATCGTAATCTTCGTATTACTGGCTAAATACCTTCGGCACTGCAGAATTCGCACAAGCCAGGTGTGTTGATAATCTCTTTTAATTTCATTGGCTGAAGCTTCTCTTGATAAATGAATTTCTGCAAAATATTAGCCGATTTATGCACATATAGAGTAATGTACAAAATCAAAATATGAAAACTAATATTCAGTGGAATTTGTATACGTTCGTGTTCCCATCGAAGGCACAAGAAACGAGAGCAATGCCGATATGTTCTCTGACTTCAACTTCATACAAATAATTGGTAGAAACGCAAATTAAATCCAAATTATTTTTTACATGATAGCTCATGCTGTGTACCTTGACTCTGTTAAATTTATTCTGTGAGGCAAAAACCATTTTAAACAAATTCTAATCGAAAATAGTTTTATATAGCTAAGCTAACAATGTAAAATAGGAGTTTAAAAATTGCAAGTTTAGTGTTAGGCTGGATTTACCACATCACCACGAAACCGTGAAACAACATTTATCATGTTGAGGTGTACAGTACATGATGCGGTTGTACCCGGGATTTCAGTTTGAATTGAGGCATAATTTGGGTCGAACCACGCACTCCTATTTAATTTTACACTTTCCTTTTGTGGATTATTTATCAATTGTTATAATCTGAGCAATGTGAGCAAACTCAGACTGACTTCGAAAAAACTTAAAAGTGATTTTTCTCTGAATTCAAAATAAGGTGGTCTTAGTCGCGAACACACACATGTTATAGACAAAGATTCCATTCAATATACTCAGTTAAGAGAGCTCTGTGTATGGTAATGTGGGCTGTCGTATAGAATAATCGATTCCGTGATATTTCTTGGATGATTCTCAAAACAAATCATTATATTCATACTGTTTTTCACGTTGATTTCGTTGGTGATATAATTTTAATCTTATAACATTTAATGGTAATTCTTCCTTCAGATACAAAAAAATAATTATTAGCCGATATGAAATTTTTTAAATGCATTGAAATTTACACAGTATCTCTTTCGCTCCATCCCGTCAACTGGCTTTACTGCAGACTGAACCAATGTAGATGTCACTTTTAGATAGAAAAACAGTCCTCATTTAAAAACACAAAACAAAGAAATTTATATTAGTCCAAAAGTTTGGAAAAAGAGGAAATGTAATTAAGCCCAGTTTTCAATTTTATTAAATAAATAAGTGTGTCGTTATGCTTATGTAGTTTGAAGATATTTCAATTAATCGAAGTACAGAAATGGGATGGCAAAATCAATATTTACATGCACTGGAATTACCATAGAGCTCTCTAAGTCCTCCGAAAACTGTGCCTAGTTTGGTTTCCGTTTATTTTCAACATTTGCGACTAAAATATATTTTTTGTGTAACTTTCTTAGCATGGACTGTTTTTCTACCAAAAAGTAACTTCTTTGTTTCAAATCTGCAGTATAACCTGTTGGCACGATAGGGCGAAAGCAGCAGTGAGTAATTTAAAAATTATATTTTAAATTCATATCTTGTAATAAATAAAATAATTTTTATAATTGTGCTCGGCACACTTTAGATTATAGATTAACACCTGGGGAATTTTCCGAATGCTTTTAGGCCCATTAAGTCAGTGGTTTTCATGTTAACGTCAAGAATTATGCTTTTAGAATGTATAATAACAGTTCAATAATACCAATCATCTACAACAAAGATTACTAATCAGGTTAATATATGCAACCTGTAATAATTAACGATTGCTTGTCTGTACGTGCGAAATTATCAATTTTTTATTTAAATATAGGCAAATAAGTAAATGTGTGTAGGTGGGTATGCTTTTGCACGTTCTTGTGAATGGGTGTTAATTTTAATAAGACGTGTAAAAACATTTCGAGGATTAGTTCATCCTTCACGAAAGGATAACTGAAAATCGGGTTGCACTAAATGGTCTATCGTATAAAGCGTGCTGTTTTACCGATGCAAGTTCGTACACGTATGTATCGAGATATATAAAAAGAAACGTTTTTTATTGCTTATCAGTTGATAAATTCTATCCATTTTTAATCATTACTTCCCGGTGTTTTCGGCACTACTATAATGTGAAATCCTGAATTGTAAAATGCCGTATTGTGTGAACTTATGCAATTCCATTAATGATGCTGTTTACATTCTGCTTTGTGTGAATTTGCGAGAAAATAAACTATCGTTTGAATGACAACCAAGGCCATTATTAGAGAGATGATAAGTTAGCTAAATTGAAATAAATCGTACAATTAATTGCAGCGGAATAAGTATTTCTTTAAATAAAAAATCTACTTTAGTGGAACAAGCAAGGAAGTGAACTAACTTTATAGAGGTGAAGAGTAGACATCTTATTTTGCAACTAATTAAGTCTTTTCATGTGAGCTAAAGTACACTTTTACCTCACTATGCAATTACTAGCACCTCGAAACAATGCGAAATCTTGTTTCTTCCCGTAAAGACAATTAATACGATAATTTTCGATAAAATCAAACCAAATTTGTGACACGTTTCAGTTCAATTTATTAAAATAATATTTCTAAAAATTAAATCAATAAATTAATGTTTAATAACAGGATTTGATCATATATATATATATATATATATATATATATATGTATATATATAAATCTATTTGTAGATGCAACTAATCAAATAGACTGGGTTTGTAATTTATCGGTCACACATCAAGTATGTACTTCACGTAATCCTTTTTGATCTAATATTCTAATGTGCAATTCCCAATCTGCCATTATAGAATAGACACAATGCCACCTGTGAATATAAAGTGAAATTAAAGTAAAAAAGAAGATATTTTATATTCACGTTGTGAGTTTAATCTAATTACAGCGTAAAATATAATATGCCATTCATGAAGTACAAAGGTTTTCTCCTAAAGTACTCTTTATAATTGCTAGGGCTGGGATTCAAACCATGAATCATTTGACACTAGGTCTTTTAGCTCGTGTACTACGCCTTTAAAGCAGCGCGTTGAACATAAGTTTTAGCTGTAAATAAAATTATACTTTTAGTCAATGGTTCCTTTATTTGTATCCTATTTTTCGATCACTTTCAAACAGAAGCTCAAATGAGTCATCCATGATATATTATTATAGAAAGACATGGTTCCTACTAGAAGACACGATTTTAAATTAAAATAAATTGGCAGGATTAAATTATATTTATATTTACTTTATAAACTAAATATCCGTAAGATAACGAATATGAAAATAATCAAATATTCATGTGGTATGGAATCTATTCGCACATGACAGATAGAGTCTGTGTGGATGGAGATACGTCAAATGCTATAAAGTGTGTTATTCTATAATTGGAAAAATGATATACGTGGTTCATAAAAATAGTAATAAAACTTTAAAGACAATGTGCCATGGTTCGAGCAGTGATCGCAATAATTCTGTCACATTCTTAGGACTAAACCGGTCGAAAGAATGAATGGTATGTTCTAGCTTTTGCATAATTTTGTTTAAACTGAAAAAAATGTTCAATAAAATCCTGTCATAATACTTATATATGATGACATATATATATATATATATATATATATATATATATATACACGAATTTTCCGACTTAGTTTTCTAGAAAGTTGAAATTTGTTAATTTTACTTTATCATGTTGCGAGTGATGCTCGGATTAAATTAATAGAGCTAGGCCTTGCCGAGTGACTGCTAGTAATTAATGCGAGCGGATTATATAGACCACTTACATTTTTCTCAATGTTGTCTATGTCCACGCAATTGACCTACAAGAATTAACAAGCGAAATTCATTCGTTTTTTGACCAAATAGACATTTGGAAAAAAATAGAATGTAGTCCCTTATGACAAAACTAGAAAAAGTGTTATAATTTACTATAATGAAGGTTGCGAATTTTTGGAGCTCATTTGCCATCCATTTAGAACAAAGCTTCCAACCAACCATCACAAATTTCCATTACTGAACAGACCACATACTACATGGGGAAATTGTATTGAAATGAACATTTATATAATTAAACAAACATTGGTTGCGCGGGCGGTGATAACATTTACTATAATCAAGGTTGCGATCTTGATATAAACACCTGACCCATTAATTACTTACATATGTCAGTATAAACTAAGAATTGTATAGTGTAGAAAAGGCAATTCATCCAGTAGACCGGTTTCGTCCTTATTGGGAACTCATCACGTACTGGCCAGAATTTGCCGCGGACAGGGCTCGAACCTGGGCACGTCTGCTTCGGAATCTGGTGCTCTAACCACTGAGCCACCCTGCCGCAAACTAAACTACACACAATTTTAGTTATATACTAACTAATGTAACTTGGTTAGTCTATTTCTCCTTTAGGTGGAGCTCATATGGCATCCATTTAGACCTAAAGTTCCAACTAACCATCCCAAATCTGTCATTACTGAACAGACACGACACTACATTCGGAAGTGATTTTGAAATGAACATTTATATAATTAAACGAACATTGGTTGCGCGGGCGGTGATAACATTTATTATAATCAAGGTTTCGGTCTTGATATAAACACCTGACCCTTTAATTATTTACATATGTTCAGTATAAACTAAGAATTGTATAGTGTAGAAAAGGCAATTCATCCAGTAGACCGTTTCGTCCTTATTGGGAACTCATCACGTTCGCTCACCTGATTTGCTAAGTTTAAGAAATTTATCAGTTGATCCTCCCCGTGATTCCAAATAACTAATATATCATCCAAATATCGTACATAAAATTTTGGATTTATATCTAAGAAATTTTTCTCCATGTAATGCACAAAGACATTAGCTATTGGAACTGACAGTGGTTGTCCCATTGGAGCCCTCTCTAATCCGATTATAAAATTCATTCCAAAATTTAAAATTAGTGGAGTATATACATATGTTCATAATCTTTTTGATTTAAAAGAAACATGTTGCGCGACAGGAAATAAACAATTTACCTGATTTTCGGATTGCGTACCGAAATATTTGAATCCACTGTCATTATGATTTTTGCAGATATTTCGGCCTCCAATTACGGAAGTCTTTTTCAATGCCAAACACATCACACACTTAGTTGACAATCAATATGTCAAGTGTATTGATTGTCAACTAAGTGTGTGATGTGTTTGGCATTGAAAAAGACCTCCGTAATTGGAGGCCGAAATATCTGCAAAAATCATGATGACAGTGGATTCAAATATTTCGGTACGCAATCCGAAAATCAGGTAAATCTTTTTGATATGTTTCATCGTCATTTTACTTCCTTCCAATATTACTGGATGATCAACCAGAAAACGCTGAAAATAATCTAATGCTTTGAGTACTGGGATATTGATTTACATTGACACCACATCTAAACTTGCTAATCTATCGTTTTCATTTAGCTCATATTTATCGACCAAATGGTATGGATTCAATAGTTTATGCTCACAACTGTATGCACATAATGAGACCGGTATTTATATAAAGGTTAAAACCTCTTATTTTCTATTTATTTCATTATGGTTATCTTTCATTACTGTCTGTGAAATTTGACTCAGCATGAAACAAATGACCTTTGATTACTAGGCTTTTATAAAGGTATCATTTTTATATCATTTCAACCCTTATCGTTTTTGTCAGATTCGGTGCCTTATATTAATTCTTACCTTATCTTAGCAGGTTTTATTTTACAATGCCCTATTTTTGTAACTTTGTAACAAATAAACTGAATGCCACTTGAGTTTAGTTTGAGATGTTTACTTCAAATGAGTTCCAAATAAGGACGGTATCAGTCTACTGGATGAAATACCTTTTACTTTTGGTGCGACACAAAGTGTTTGCATCCACTGTCTACCTGATTATTCCAGATATTTCGACTTCCTCTTTCGGAAGTCTTTTTCAATGGAAAGCACATCACACAAACAATTTGACAATCAATATGTCAAGTGGAAAATTTAGTTTAAACTGTCCCATTTATACTTATTGTTAGATCTCTTAAGCATAACTGGTTTTTCACTAGGTAAGTGTATGTCAAATTGGTTTGTGTATGTGTCTGCATGTGTACACTCATCGAAATGAAATTACAGTGATTTAATAACAAATACTGACGACTCACTAGATAAGCGTACGTCATGCTTGTGTGCATGTGTTCTCGTTTGTTTTGGATTGAGGAGTAATCAATTACTGCACGTGTACACTCATCCCAGTGAAATTACAGCGATTTAGCAACATCTGACGATTCACTAGATAAGCGTATGCCACGTATGTGTATGTGTGTGGGCGTTTGCTTAAGACTGAGAAATAATCTGTTACATATAATTAGCGGCACGTGTATCAGTCATTCAAGTGAAACTAAAATGATAAATGTCATTTCCTGTTAGCACAGTCCACGACCTATTTTTACACTTACTTTCCTAAATGAAGTAATTACGAGTGGCATCCCGGTAAGGAGGGGCAAGATACTGTGAATGCCCTGGTGCAAAATTTTCACAGTAAATAATTAAGAGTTAGCAAAATTAAATTAGACAAGGATAAAGTGTTTTAATAGGATAGAAAGTTAAAATAAAAATAAAAAGGGTTCATAAAATAAATTTGAAAATTGCCTGCTAAAGAAAGATAATAGTAATAGTGCAAAGAAAGTTTCCTTTTCCCCTCAAACAAATATAAATCTTTTTTAAAAGGCGCTAATCTACAAACCGAACCTAAGATAATAGATAAAATAAGATAACAAGTAATCAAGGATGAAATTATAAGATAATCCGAAAATAAATTAGGAGATATTGAATTACTCACCCTCCACCTCTGTAAGTTAATAGCAATCCAGTGTTCTTATTCTTTTACTTGAGCAAGTTTCTGATTCTGATTCGTGCAACCTTCGCTTCCTACCATTATTTAATGCTGTATACCAAATCGGACCTAGTGATTTTTCTACGGCTGTTTCATTCATGATGTCGATTAAATTTCGATCGATACTCCAATCAATTTTGCCGATTTACTATGACCAAAAATTGATATGCGTCTGCAAACATACCAATTAATTGTGTGTTTTGTCTCTCCTGTATGACGTGCAAGATCGGATTTATTAACATGGCCATACTTGCATGCGGTTTTATGGTCCCCTCTTATTAACTTAATTGGGCGTATGGTTGCACCAACATACATCAGGTTACAGTCTTTACGTGGAAATTAATATACTCCTGTTGTGTCTAACGGTTCTATTTTCTAATTTGGTTGGACAGTTTAAAACTTAGTTTAAGGGTCTGTTTTAAAACAGTACGGATATGGTATTGCGATGCTACCATTTTGATTTTCTTACTAAGTTTAGAGTCAGGTATTACCATTACCTTCCGATCGTCTTTTTTATTTGACTTTACGTAATTCCAGTCATGATTAAATTTAATTGTGACGCTTATCATAGATGCTTGAATTAACTTTAGAGGGTACCCATTAGCACTGAATATTTCTCACAGTCTACCTATTTCAATCTACCTATGTTTTTTATCTGTTAATCCTAATTTAGGATAATATTAATTATTATACTTTAATTAAAGTCAGCATTGGACTAATTTGTATGTGTTAAATTTAATTAGTTCTTGTTTAATCAGCTTGGGATTAGCCGAAAGATTTCTCTGTAAATTGAGTATAAAGAATCAGGTCTTTTGTGATTCATAACTTTAATTAACTATCACATATGAGAAATAGTGCAGAAATAAGTTTATAATTTTAAATAAGTTTGACAGAACAAACAAAAAAATTTTTATGAGTACTTAAATTTTTTATGCTCATAATCTTATTATATATAGAAAAGATATTTTAAAAAGCGTAATTTGTTCTTTTGAAATGCGAGCTTTAATAAAATTCATTGTACCCTTTTTATGTGCAAAAACAAAAAGAAATTTTATCAGATATAAGAAAATTTTCTTTCGCATGGTCTTCTCAAATATCTACTCATGAACATATCTTTATATATAAATTGGAAAGCAAAACAAGATAGAAATACGTGAACAAAGCGAGTGTGAAAAATAGAAACCAATCAAATTGCGTGCGTCACATCCAGTTCAAACTCAATGCTTGTACGTGCTTCTTCTGCTTACATAAATCCGGCTGCAATTTGTTTATCCATAAGGCTTCGTATGTGGCTAGCTCCCTTTTGTTTCTGCATTTAGTAATTACTTTGAATGCTACGTCTGGAGAACATACGTGCGTTGTTTCGATGATGTGTTGCGCAATAGCAGACGTGTATTCACCATTTGATTTAAAACAGGCGTTCAAGTTGCAATGTTCTCTCATTCGAGTAATTAACCGTCTGGTCGATCGGCCTACGTAAGTTGATCGACAACTTGCGCATGTATATTGGTAAATAATATTTGATATCGACATTAACGGCTGTTTCTCTTTGATTGCTGGTAAAGGCAAGTGTGTTACCCTAAATAACACTCGTAGTTTGGCTGCATTAAATGTGCGTGTCAATGCTGCTTCAACTTTCTTTTGTGCCATTCGGGAAACTGCATCCCCCTTAAATGGGATGTTTAGGTAGACGGTTTTCTTTTCTGGCCCATAGTACGTCTGTTTCTGGTTAACTCCCCTTTTAATAATTGATTCAATTAATTGTCTGGGATAGCCATTAGACATTAAATCGTTAATTGCCTTATTATATTCATTTTCTTTAGAATCTTGACTAACCAACCTGTCAATTCTTGAGAAACAACCACGAACTGTTGATAATTTATATTGAAATGGCACAAAACTGCTGTAATGCAAATACTGTGCAGACCATGTTGGTTTATGGTAAATTGTTCTGTTTAATTTACCATTAATTTCTTTCTTTAACAGTACATCAAGGAAAGGCAGACAGTCATCTTTCTCGTGCTCTGACGTGAAACCGATATTCTTATGTGCTTTGTTGAAACTTTGAAGCAATGTTCGTGATTGCGACCTGTTTTTAAGTACAAGAAATATATCATCCACGTACCGTATATATTGAGCACATTTACTTATGTCACTCTTTAATGATGTATTTTCTAGGTGCCCTAGAAAAATCTCAGCCAACACTGGAGATAAGGGGCTTCCCATTGCGACACCATCAGTCTGTTTGTAGATGTTTCCATTAAAACGAAATCGTACGTCTTTCGTGCATAATAAGATAAGCTTGCGTAGAGTTTGACCTGGCACCGGTGATGGTAATATATCGTGTTCTACCGCTTTGACTATAATGTCAATGGTTTCATCAATTGGAACGTTTGTTAAACAAAGACGTAACATCAAAAGATACCATAATCTGGCAATTAACGATTTATATCTCTGAATGTTGCTTATCAAACTTAGACGAATCGGCAACCGAATCAATTACCTAGTAGTTTACGTAAGGGGTCAAGTTAACCAGAAACTAGCCACGTAGCTATGGGCCATGAAACGGAGAATTTACCAGTGCTAAAATTGGCCTCATAGGACAACCTCATTTGAGGGGGATTGCAGTAATCCCGTACATTATTGGCGCAGAAGATCCAACTGCTTGAAGCTTCTGTGCAGTGGCACGCATCAATAAATCCGGCATCTGTCCAAATCTTAATTTCGAGTGATTACTTTAGCGCTACCACACTTGCCTATACCAGCTGATTTATCGACTAGACGAGTGAACTTTGTATTGTCCGTTAACACGTGTTCGATCTCATGTACGTATTCAGATTTGACCAATATACACTGCGCACGTTGTCCGTTATCAGCGCGTAGTATTTTGATGTCTGCATTTCTGATCGACCAGACGGTTAATTACTCGAATGAGAGAACATTGCAACTTGAACGCCTGTTTTAAATCAAATGGTGAATACACGTCTGCTATTGCGCAACACATCATCGAAACAACGCACGTATGTTCTCCAGACGTAGCATTCAAAGTAATTACTAAATGCAGAAACAAAAGGGAGCTAGCCACATACGAAGCCTTATGGATAAACAAATTGCAGCCGGATTTATGTAAGCAGAAGAAGCACGTACAAGCATTGAGTTTGAACTGGATGTGACGCACGCAATTTGATTGGTTTCTATTTTTCACACTCGCTTTGTTCACGTATTTCTATCTTGTTTTGCTTTCCAATTTATATATAAAGATATGTTCATGAGTAGATATTTGAGAAGACCATGCGAAAGAAAATTTTCTTATATCTGATAAAATTTCTTTTTGTTTTTGCACATAAAAAGGGTACAATGAAGCGTAATTTGTCTTAAATTAAATTGCTAGTCCAAATTAAGTGAACTCAAATGGTACATCAATTTAAATTTTCATTCGGATTTTGCTTTTCGAATGAAAGCAGGAAAAAATTGAGAAAATGGGGTCTCAATTTAATCAACCTTTGATAAAAATTGGTATTGTCTGAAAAATCCGAGACTTTTTGACGATTTAACTTGTTTTTCTTAAAAACAAATTTTAATTGGCTTGACTTACAACAACCGATGAAAATTTTGCCTGAGCTTTTGCTTAGAGAGAAACAAATACTTAGATACCCCTCCGAAATGAAGTTACCTATTTCAGACAATATAGAAAATGTGTGATTAGGCAAGTTAAACACAAATGAGATTACTGCTGCTTCAAATAACTTATACCCAAGTAAGACGAAAACGGTATATGCTGATGCGAAAACATTGTTATTTTCAATAAGATGATATGCTAAGCCTCGATGAGCAATGAGTTCATTAAACACGAAAGATCAAAATCGATTCTACAGGATATCAGTTAATATCGCCAAGCACAACGCACTGACGCGTTTCAACCTTCCATTATCGTCATCAGAGTACGACGGCAAACTGACTAAGGAGGATAAAACCGCATTGCATATATATAAGGAAAGCAAAATTAGATATGCAGCTCTCACCTCTAGTAGTCTTGCATACATTGTACTGGAAATTAGGGCTGCACAATTTCTATGCAGTCACGAACATGGTGTGTTTGTAGTTTTTACCACACACACACACACACACACACACATATATATATATATATATATATATATATATATATATATATAAAAATAGACAATACAAATGAACAATAATTGATTGCGCGGGTGGTGGTAACAATTCTTTAAATCAAGTTTGCGAGCTTGAAGTAAACACTAATCCCATTGTGTTTAACCAGTCGTGGAACAAGTCAACAAAACTACCGCCAGTCGCAAGGCACTGACGCGTGTGTGTGGCGAAAGCTACAAACAGGTAATTTTCGTGACTATTATAATCAAGGTTGCGGTCTTGATATAAACACCAGTATGGATGAATTGCCTTTTCTACACTATACAATTCTTAGTTTATACTGACATATGTAAGTAATTAATGGGTCAGGTGTTTATATCAAGACCGCAACCTTGATTATAATAATTGTTATCACCACCCGCGCAACCAATGTTCGTTTAATTTTCGTGACTGTATAGAAATTGTGCAGCTGACATTTCCAGTCACGTACAATGTATGCATATCTAATTTTGCTTTCCATATATATATATATATATATATATATATATATATATATATATATATATGCAATGTGGTTTTATCCTCCTTAGTCAGTTTGCCGTCGTACTCTTATGATGATCATGGAAGGTCGAAACGCGTCAGTGTGTTGCGACTGGCGGTAGTATTGTTGAGTTGTTCGACGACTGGTTAAACATAAAACTCGCAAACTTGATTTAATGAATTGTTACCACCACCCGCACAATCAATTATTGCTTAACATCGCTAGACATTCGATTATCCACTCACATCAAAAATCAAATCGCGTTCAAATATGGCATCAATAACATAACTGAAATAAGCTTTTATCAATTTATTTGAGGAGAATTTGCACCCTGCTTCTTATGTAACCACTTATGCGTTTCTGTTTATTTTGGTTCTGCTTTGCTTGAGTGTTTTGACATTTGCATTTCTACTGCTTGCGACGAGGCCGATGGTCTTACCATATTGTCTATTATTGCACTTGTCGAAGTTGGTGAAATTTTGATGCCTGAGTTATGCGTAGTAAATTATGTAATTATTAGTCTTACTGAGTATTCCGAATAGGCGTGTTGTATCTAGTTACTGTCGGCCTGTCGATTATTATCATGTGTCTCGATTGCTTTTCAGCGATCAACGGGAGTCCTTTATATATAAATGATTAATGCACCATACATTCTTATTAATTATACCGTCCCCTGTTTATTTAAGATGGAATTGTAAGCTGTGCTGTCGTGGTGCCCAGTTATTACTATATGCTCATTATTGATGATTTAGCAAATTGCACTACTCTAAATTAGATCAACGTTTGCGTTTCCTTTTGATGGAACTTTTTGATTGAGCGCGTTTTCAATCGTACATTCAAAATTGTAACCAACAATATATCTAGTTTGAGAGAAAAAAAAATCCTCTGATCAACTGTTTTCCATGAAAATATATTAGGTAATACCGAAGATCAAAAACACCAGATGGTGTAACCATTGATTAACAATATACGGCGTGGGTGGCGATAGCATTTATTTAAATCAAGGTAGTGAAATGCATTTAGATACCAATCTAGTTATGCATATATTTGTCAGAATTGACAAAGCATAGGCTTAGTCGTCAAGTGCAAATTGCGCACTGTATGTTGTATAATGGCAGAAAACACAAGTTAGGTTATGAATGAAAATTATGTCGTGTGAGGCAGGATGGTAAATTTGATTTACTCACAGACTCTGAAGAAAAATTGCCCCGGTTCGAGTCCCATTGGCAGAAAAATTCTGGACAGCACTTGGAGAGACCTCAATAGGGACGAAATTGGTCTACTGACTGAAATTCCTTTGCTACATTATGCAATGCTTAATTTTTATTAACTAATGCACATCTAGTGGAATTGTTGGGTATATAAATCTCGCAATCATTATTTAAATAATTAGTATAACAATTGGAAAAATGCGTGTCTCAAAAAACGCTATAAATGAATTAATTCTTGGCTTTTCCACTTTCATTCGATTTTAGTTTTTGATTTTGAAATGTGTTAATTCGTAGAATACAGCTGCGCATTGTTAATAATGTATGTGAGAAGTCTGCGTATTCGCTAAAATGCCAAGACTTTGCAGATAAATTTGGATTATAGTAGGTTGTTTTTGAAAGTTATCAGTTAAAATTTGTGAGTAGCATTTCCAAAAAAGATAGAGAATAATCTTTTTTATGGCCAGGTGTAAACATCTTCATGGTTTCAGAAATTCAAATATTTTAGTTGATGTAGTTTTTCACCACTTCCTATCGGTTTACCGCCGCGAATTCGAGAAAAGATCCCGTTTAGGCATCCCATTATCGTTTTTACCTCTAGTTAATGCTTAACAGTCGCATATTGTAAGTGTGTTGTGGAGTATAAACAAAAGGAAGCTGTTTCTATGTAGAATACACGCAATTTTCCAATAAATTATGCTTCTCTACTGTCTTAGCAACATCGTAGAGAGTAGGAACATCCGACATTTTGGACATCAGATGGCATAAATTTATCTCCGTTGTTTTATGCTTCACCGCGCGTATGCGTGTACGACTGAATAATGTATAAATTGACAAATGGTACACGAAATTACGCACGAATTCGTCATGCAATTAAACCCGAGAAGGGAATAATATTTAGATTTATACGTTTTAATAAATTTACATTGTACCTGTGTACATGCACAACATTCTGTACTAAATGATGAATAAAATATGCACTATTAATTAAAAATAATGCCTTATGCTGATAGGAACTCAAAGAGACATATTCTTAAAATCTTTTTGTTACTTGCAGTAATTTACACCTAAGGTGTATTTGTTTCATTACAGAACGTTTGTTTCGCATAACTGGCGTTTTTACGCAAATAACAATTTTATCCTTAATGCACTTGTTTTGTATTTCTTTTATAATTGCAAAATACTCATTCATAAAGTTATCTTTCATGCTCTATGAAAGCTTACGTAATAGACAATGATTTAGAAGTGTAGAGGCTCCAACCCTATTAGTTAATGAGAACCCCATAGACGCCAAGTCGGATTCAGTCTTAATATGCCTATATGAGTCTGATAAGTTGGTTTTCTCTTCCACATCTATTAAGTTCATGCCTACAATATCTTGAGCTAAATTATCAGTGTCCTCAAACTTAAGATTAGCCTCCATATTAATCACACTTAAATATATATTTGATTAATCTAGTAATAGGCGAAGGACTGTGTACTTCTTACGTAACACTACACCCGAGTCAATAACCTGGAAAGAGATTAGACGCAAAAACAGAATTATTAAATTACCTGTTCCTGAACGTTCCCAATATGCACAAATCAAAACACAAATTAGTTGAAGGATTATATTGTGAAGATCAAGATTTGTAAAACCGAAACTGAGAAATAAAATGTCAAATGCAGCTTGCTAGAGAAAGTCACGCCAGAACAGTTACAGAATACAGAAACTCGAATTACGCACAATTCAAAAGTATATATACTGCAAAGTATTTAAACAAAGAATGTTCTAGAAATTAAACGAATATTTTCTTTTTTAATAATATTCGTTTCAATCAGCCACGGTGGTTTAAATTTATCAATAATTGTTACTTTAATTTTGTCGGAGGAAATATCTTCCTCTACAGTGGCTAAATTTGAGGATAAATGCTATTACATAATGCAAATAAATGTGCGTCACTCTGTATATAAGTTAGTAGAGTGTTTTTATTATTTATAAAGTCACGCAAAATTTTAATTCTATCAGAATTTAATGATTGATGGATAGAAATAAGGCTCTTAATACATTTTTAGTCGTGTCGAACAGTACTGTGGACTTCTGGCGTGTTGTTAATGGCTGCTCTGGAAACTTGCAACCAGCTGTCACTACGTTTCTGTGAACTTCAAAAACGACGAGACAAAGAGATTTTGCGGATCTGACCATTCTAGTAGAAGGTCGCACATAAGTGGCTAAACTGCTCATTTGTCCGTAAACTCCGATAAAACTCAAATAGACTCTTTGACGGAGATGGAATTGCTATAAACTCAATTTAGCCTTAAATTGGCTTGGCAGCCAATTAGATTCCGATTCAATAGTAGACAGGTAAATAAAATTAAAAATATATATTTAATTAAAGTGAGTGCGCCAACTTGTTAGTCTAACAATAAATGATTATACGAATGGCAGTTGTTACTAATACTAAAATAAAGATTTCTCGTTGCATGTAAATAACAATCCAATTGGCTAAACAGTTGCACATTATATGATTAAATGAAAATTATGTTATGTTTCCATTATAGACTAAATAATAGCTTTGTTTAGCCTTAATTTTAGGTAGAGCGGATATCGAATTCCTTTAGATCTGAAGTTTCAACTAACTGCAAATTGCGTGTAGTATAAGACCAGTTATCTCAGAGGTTAGAATACCAGATTCACAAGCAGACGTGTCGAGAACCGAGCCCTGTCCCCTCCACAAAAAGAAAATCAACTTTAGACAAAAAGCAACAGAATTAAAAACGAAAACCACCCTGCTTGTATTTCAATGTGAAATACTTTTATTATCATATATTTTTAGTTCATTTACAGAAGGCCTCCGTACTATTCACTTTGAAGGTTACTTTGTAAATAAATTCAGTTCTACGCGAGTATTTTCCAATTACAGAATAAGAAGGAAATGTGATAGATTGAAAAATACCTTGACGCTTCACTGCATTATATTATACTTTATACCTTGCGAAATTTGTAATCGTCCCGGCTTCAAATAAATGTCGTGCGATGTTACAAGAAGAATGCAAGGCCGTAGATAATGAAAGACAGTTACTGTGAGTGGCCCTTATCAGGACAGAAAAAGCGTTCACGGCAAATGCCGTGAAAGTTAAGTAGTGTTGTCAGTATCTAGAAGTACTTTAGACACTTGATGAGTACTCTGGCTGGTTGTCTGGTGTTCCTCCGTGTGTATGAACCGGGACATAAGTAGAGTTGTCGAAACCAGAGAGGTGAGTTGCTGGTTGAAGGCTCAGAATTGTCTTGTTGAAGATCTGCGGCAACACCGTGGTAGCTGGCACACGTAGAATTCCGATTAATAGATAATCGCTTGCTCATGACTATTTATGCAGCAACAAGAAGATTGGCTTGACTGAAGTCTAAGTTGACGAGATGACACGGCGTGGTAAACGCAAGTTAAGAAGTCAGCGTAGGTAGACAGTGAAGTAGAGAGAGAGCGACACCAATCACCCGTAGCACGCAAAGCAGAAGTGACAAGTGTGCTGCATGGTAAATTCACCATGCTTATATATTTGTGCAGGCGCAAGGTCGCACGCCATTCGTTAACGGCAAATTTCCCCTGCATTAATTGGTAGCGCGTAATGATATTTTAATTTCATTAAGGCAAAATGTCGGCGAACTAATCTGAGACGTTACATCACTCTCCTCTCCGAGAAAAAGAAAAGGTAAAAAGAACAAAATCCTCTTGGCGAGGCTTGATTGGTAATATCGGGCAGAGTTCGAAACCCAGTGAAGCAACTGTATATTATTCTGCCCATAGCTAATCAAAAGGTATGGTAATGCTGGGCTAGTGCATGCTTGTTGGTTGCTTCGACAATGATACGATGCCAAATAAACACTAGAAATTGTTACATAAATTGTTAGCTTTAGTGGCCGGTCATACCGCGTGAAGCGAAATAGAGTAGTGTGAGGTTTATGAGAGCCGCAACGCGAAAATTGAAAAGTGTATTGCCACTGAAGTTGCCAGGTTTAAGTTGAAACCTGAACAGGCTGGATCGCCCTTAATGAGTTTAAATACTAACAAAGGAGCTAGTGTGTGCTGGACATTGTGGTCATGATATTCGTAGAGAGTGTGCACTGTGCAACTGATGAAGTTGAGATACGCATTGCAAGTGGTCTGTACCATGATATGAAGCCAATGAATACTTAAAGTTTTTACACAAGGCGTTAGCTCTATTTAACTGGTCATACCAAAATAGGAGTATGAGCTCAGGGATGAGCCATAAGTTGAAACAGTACGATGTAATAGATATATGTAAATTATATGGTGAGGACAAAAATTGTACATGAACATTGTCGCAGAGATGGCAAAATACCGCAGAACTGTTCAAAAATTTAAAAAATTGTTAACTAATAACAGTTACTTATACCACGTGAGAAAATTAAGTGTGAGAAATGTAATAAATCATGTGGATCCATAGAGATCACGTTGCATGAAATGGGACACAAGTGATGCGCAATAAATTAAATCTTGATGCGTAGTATAACTAAAAATTAATGTAGAAAATTAATTAATACACGTTAGCAAATCAATCTATTCTTCGGTTGAGATTTTAGACAAGTAAACCCTGAGACGCGTATAGTAGGTTGCATGTCGCCACGGTCAAGCGGTGCGATCTATGCTTACCGATGTAAGTGTCGCACCTTTAATGATAATGAAGTATTTAGGCTGTCTGAGCAAAATCGTGTAATTACCGTGATACATTAATTGTAGTGTTGAAACAGCAGCCTCGTTACGAGCGAGTACTCTCTTGCAGCTGTAGTGCTGCGGGTGAACTAAGACTAAACGAGGACTATGTCTCGGCTGCTGTTCAGACATACTACCGAAATGAAGTTGAAGGTGAGAAGCTTCGACTTGTGTGTCATTCTGTGCGGGTAGTAGACGTGGGAGCTGACTAGGCAGGCGTAGGTCTACGCCATACAAAAGTTGTGACGTAGACGTTTCAATAGATTCACGTGTACGGGAACGCATAGCAAGTAGCACTAAAGGTAGTGCATCGACCCAGTTGCCACTAATGGACGAGGATGCTAAAGCTGCTTTGAGTTCTCTATGCATTCTTTATACCATTAAATTCGGGGTGGTAGACAGTCGTCTGGCGTTAGGTGCATCCCCAGAATAGCTAGGTAGTTTTGAAACGATCAGAAGAGAAGCAACTTCCCACATCAGTAATGACTTCGTTGGGAACAGCATAATGTGTTATCTATGCAGCGATAAATCCGTTAGTGACATCGTCTGCAGAAATGGCGCCAAGATGTAAAGCCGCAGACCATCAGGAATATCTATCAATCATAGATAAAAGGTAGCTAAAATATTGAACCGTTGTCAGATGAACTATGTCGAAGTGAACGATGGCTAGGCGTGAAGTATTTGGTAAATATTCCGACTTATATCGAGTGTGCCGTGTGATCTTGTATTTCTGGCATGTAGCACACACGGAGGCTCATCGTTTGGCGTTCTGCCTGAGCCTGTGACCCCAGAAACGATCTGTAAGAAGTCTGACAGTCACTTTTTTTCCTGCATGAGAAATTGAGTGAATTGAGTCGAAAACTCTCACTGAAGGCTGGTCGGCAGAACGGGCTTGTTTGGCTGCGTACCAAAGTAAACAATAGGTAAACCTTTCCAGACTTGACATATGAACTTGGTGGGTTGACGAGCTACTGATATTTGAGTGTAAGTGTCACCACTTTGTTTTGTTCAGAGGAACGATGGCGTTAGTGCAGGTTTTGTGCGAGACACGGAGTTGACTGTGAATGACGAAGGCGAAGGTAGTTGTAGCGAGATTTATGGCCTAAAAAATACGTCTGCAATGAGGTTTTGACCGCTCTTGACATAAAACATGTCGCATTGACATTTGCTCAGACGTGAGAGCTGTCTTTCAACTCTGGCACGGTACTTTGCGACAGTTGAAGTCGCGTTTCGATGTACGCTAATCCATGGTGAATGATCTGTAAAAGCAACGGATCTTCTGCTGCCAAAGATGCAGGTAAATTGGCGAAGTGCATCGTTGATGGCGAGGAGTTCTCAACCGAAAGTGTCCTATCTAGTTTCCCGTGGTTAGAGAGTACGCGAGTAAAAACTAATAGGTTTTTGAAGTCCGACGATCTCTTGTTCCGAAGTGGCACCAATTGCAATCTCAGACACATATGTTGTGATTAGAAATGGTTATTGGAAATCTGGATGCGTTAGTATTGTAGCATTTGGTAGCGAGTTGCAAGCGAGACGGAGTACCCTTTCGTTTTCAAATGCTTACACAACGGATAAAGTTGTATTGGTAGTCCGAGAGGGAAATTGTGATAGTAGTTAAGGCCTCCCAAAATATTCTGCAGCTCACTTACAGTCTTTCGTGACTTGATATTCTTGACGGAATTTACCTTCGACGGTAAAGTTTGAATACCTACTGGTGAAATACGATGCCCTAGGAAATCCGCGGATGTAGTTGCAAATTGCGTCTTGTCGCAATTAATCTTGAGCCCGTGGTTCGATAAATGTGAGAGGACATTTCGTAAATGCTTGGCATGAGATTCAAGGCCTGGACAGAAAACAATTATGTCGTCGAGATATGACATACAGTAATCGGCATCGTCGCGGATTTGGCTGTCCATGCATCTCTGAAATATATTAGTAGCACACTTGAGACGAAAAGACGTAGAAGTATTCGCAAAGGTTAAATGGTGTGATGATCGCCATCTTTTCAATATCTTCTGGCGCTACCGGGATGTGAGTTCAATCACTGAAAAGTAATTGCTACTGCTGATTTTTGCAAGGGAGGTGTTGATATTGGGATTAGGATATGCATCGGATTTGGTCATAGAATTTAGCTTGCGATAATCTCCACAGGCTCTGTACGATCTTTTTGGGCGTTTTTCAGCTTAGCATTGGGGAGGCATCGCTTTTTGAATGCTATAGGCTGTACTGTTTTGGCGATATGATGCATCGTGCTGGAGACTCGAAACTCTGACTTTCTGACATCGAAAAGTCATTTGTGTTTTCGAAGAGCGTCCGATATTCTAGCTGAATGATGCACTGGGGTTTTCTGAATGATCTGTAAGTCTAAACGGCCGGAGGCAATTGTCCAAAATCTTTGCTCGAGTCCGGTAGAGAGGCCAATGAACTTTTGATTGGTAAGATCAACAATGAGCCGATATTTCAACAGGAAATCAAGGCCTATTATTTTGTGTGAGACCTTGGCGACGATGAATTTGTGAGAAAATTCACGTCATAAACCTATGTTGAGTGTGCGATGTCGACAACCAAAACTAGGAACTGGTTCCCTGTAGCTGTAGCAAGTAAAACGCCTAGAGACACCTCGGCCATGCAATCACCCTTGAGAACTTAAACTGCTGCACCTGTGTCCAAGATGAATTCTTCGCCAGTTTTGAAATCAAGGACATGCAGAAGTTCATTGGGTTGTTTGAGCGGGTCATGCAGAAAAATAGACTGGTAACTGCGATTTATTGTCTATGAGGCATATTCTGTGTAAACGGAAGGAGTCAACACTAACTGCAGATGTAAGTGTTTGAAATTTTGTACGTGAAGAACAGAAAGTGTGGTCTTGTTGTTGATGGTGGTCATCTAAGGATAGAAACTGGCATCCGTTCGGTAAATTCTCCGAAAAATGCAGGCAATTTTGACAATTATAGAAATAATTTTAGTGATTCTAGCGCCAATTTTTTTAGAATATCAACTGAATGATTTAAGTGGTCTCGATTGCCACTCATTCTAAATTAGACGGTGTTGATCCGTGGTTCTTTTTAGCATTTGTCCTGTCTATGACGATTCTTTCATGGATTTTACTCAAATCTGAAATACATTTCTCCTACGGGGAATGTCTGGCGTCATCTAATGTGAGACCGGCGGATGGGCACCGAGCTAACTTAGAATTCAGGGTATTCATGTTTGGAAGTGAATTACAGGACATTAAAATGCATAAACGGACTTTTAAAATATTTAAAAAATAAGTGCTCTATAAATATTTAAAACTTGATAACTAAGCGCTTACCAAAATGTTCTTCCACAGTTTGACACGAACGTAAAATTTGAGCTAACAATTTTAAACGATTTAACGACAGACAACTGACGAAATCTACTTTTACAAAATCAAAATCAAAATATGCTTCCACAGTTTGGCAAAGCTTGTAAGTAGGAGAGAAAAGAGAAACAGAAAAATCTGTTTCCACTGGTTAAACACAAATGGTGGTACAACAAGTGAGGAAAACAACGGAAGACTTTGACTAGGTAATATTCACAAACAAAGTGAAGAATAGGATGGTTGGGTGTGCAACCGTCAGAGAAGTTAGACAGTTAAGTGGAAAGAGCGACAGTAATCATCCGATTCTTTCTGCCATTTACCATGCAACATACTTGGCACTTCTGTTCTGCGCTTTAAGGGTGATTGCTGTTGATCTCTCTACTTGACTGTCATATCTAAGCTGACTTCCGGATTTGCGTTTTACTACGCTGTGCCATCTCGTCTCTTAGATTTTTGTCACGTCAATCTTTTTGTTGCTGCCCAACTAGTCATACGTAACCGATTATCTATTAATTGGACTTCTACGTGTTCCAGCCACCCTGGTGTTGCCGCAGATTTCCAACCAGACAATTTTGAGGCTTAAAACAGAAACTCACCTCTCCGGTTTCGACAACACTACTTATTTCCGGTGCATCCACACCAAGAGCACCAGCCAAACAGCAGAGCACTCAACAAGTGTGTAGAATTACTTCTAGACACTGCAACACTACTTAACTTTCAGGGCATTTGCCGATGAACGATTTTCCCGTCCTGATAAGGGCAACCAACAGTAAATGTCTCTCATTGTTTAAGGCTTTGTCATATTCTTGTATATTCACAAGGTATTTACAAACTCAATGTAACAAGAAATTACCATTTTGATATAAATTACCATCGAATTCTACTGCATTGTGAGCTGCTAACAATTTTTTTGTAGTTTCACTATCAAACACAGAGTCTCCAATATTTTGTTTTGATTCTACCTATTTAACTCAATAAATTGGACACTTAAACACATTCTTCTTATTAATGGTAAAAATAATATCATAATTTGTCCTTTAAAATGCTATAATAATAAAATTATTATTTTATTTATGAACTATTGTAAAAGCTTTCAAAATTAATAAATGTCTCAAAAAGTTGGACTTTTGTGTGATTAAAAATATTCCTGTATTAGCCTAAAATGCTACTAGGTTAAATTAAATTTTGTTAAATGTAATATAGAAGATAACTTTCAAAGTTAGATAATTGACGTTTGATGGATTTCTGTTTACAAATTTACGGTTTTACGACAACAGTGTAAAATCAAATTGGCTTGCATTTATTTATCTGTGGGTTCCACACACATTTAGATGAAATTAATAATAATAATACATTTAAGCATCCTGTTCATCACATTCATACAGAATTTCTGGCTGATTTAGGCTGATATCGACCAACAAATGATTAATGGGTGGTTCAAAATATTTTTTAGAATCAAGTTTGTTAACATGAGAAATGTTTGAATCCCTTTCATTTAAACCAGCGATGTTTATTTTTAGTAATGTTATTTGATACAGTTTATTGAATTAACCACTCGAACAATAATCGATGGATTAATGGGAAAACATCTAAATGTGTGGCAGGTACAGCATAGCAGTTATGTACGTGATTGCATTCTAATTATGAAATTAAACTGCAGGAAGTTGCGCTACTAGTGCAACTTAGGGTTGAGACCTGAGTAAATGATTTTCCATGGAATATGCATTCATGGCGGCTTGATTATAATTAGTCAGCTTACTGTAGTGATCATAATTTAGCCACGAAATGTCAAAACGCGTTGCTCCCCTGCGACTGACAGTTGATTTGCAATTTTCTGCAATTTTTTTATTTAAACAGATGTGCTTTTGATATCACCTGCCCACATCTGATATAAATACAAAATTTGTGAACTAAATGAACGTATGCGCAGATTTGAGCGAGAAAAATGAACTTCGTTAATATGAACTGTCAAACTTTAATCTTCGTTCCCGAATTGAAAAGTAATTTATAGCGCGCTTCCAAATAATTTAATATACTCAGCAAAAACACAAATACGAAATGTAGTACATTGCTTATGGTAATATTTCATTTTTCTAATAAATAGAATAAAATGTTGTTTGCTTCAGAAAAGCTCTTGACCAAATACCTTTTTAAAAGTTTGTCTTGAAAAATTCATTTTTGCATAAAAATTAAGAGTTGACAAAAATATTAGCGGAAATTAAATATTGAATATTAATTATCAGCGGAATATTTTAACCGCATTCTTTTTAATATCTTATTCAGCAAAGAAAACGTCAAATTATCAGAATATCTGGAGAAAACTTTTATAATACATTACAAAACTTAAGGTTAGATATCAGGTCGCTATTTTATTATATACTATTATATAAATAATGTTTTTAAAACAGAGTTAATGATTGATGATGATAATAAGGACGAAACCTGTCTACTTGATGAATTTCTGTTGCTAACTTATGCAGCACTTGGTTTACATTTACAACATGGTCCACTATACACACTGGAATACTTGAATAAAATTTGCATTAATTAACTGTTAATTGTATTATCATTCCTTATAAATTATTATATATATATATATATATATATATATATATATATATATATATATATATATACTAAAATTGGATTATTATATTAATAAAATTAATTCAATTATTTATAATAAAATCATTTTATAAAAAAATATGCAATATCATTTTCCCGAGTGGAGTGGCGTCCGTTAGAACTTGGGTGCAATGTGGGTGGGAACATTAATTCGAAAGCGACACAATAAAAGCTACACCTGAAGCCAAACCTGACAATTAACATAAGTTGATACATTATCGAAAATTGAGTGAAATGTGCGGCAAGGACGGCGCGTTGCCGAAATGTAAGTCGCCACTGCAGATGTTCACCGGTTAGAACTTCAGTCTTGGTAATTAAGGAAAGTAGTCAATGAACTTTAAAAAATTAGCTAAACCAGTCTACCTTTTTAATTGCAGTGGTCATTATATACCGAAAAAATAAATAAAACATTGCGCCATGGAATATAATTAATTATTAGGCAAAATTTCTACCAATAGCTTCAGTCATTATTCTTAAATCACTACTGCCTTTTCTCCTTTTTCCATTCATTCTGGTATATTTTGTCATAAAAATCACATTTAAGCAACGTTTGTCCTACAATGCTGTAATCCAGACACGCTCTTTTTCGTGAAGCCATAAAACGCATCATCGATTTCACAGGTCACGTGCCAGTAATAATAATTTGTCGGATTTGTTAAAAGCAAAATCAGAAAAAGTATCATCCTGGCCTACAATAATATGGCAATTAATAAGCTAATTCCATAAATAAGCCTGTAAACTATAATACTTCAATAAGTTGAACCGGATTGGAATAGAAAAATCTCCAAATAGCATCCAAACTAACAGACGTCTCCAAACAAAATGACTTAGCCACTGTCTGCGAACACACTCAAAAGTAAATGGTTTCGCATTGTATGGCTTTAGGGAAGGAAATAATTCTGCATAAATTTATTGAAATATAAACATGGATTAAATGGGGTTGTTTATGACAAAATCTACAAGTGATTAAATTCGAGAGAAAAACGCGCTAACATTTATTCAAATCACGTTTGTGAGATTGAGGAGTACACTAATCCCAATGTAATTATTCAGTCGTTGAATAGCATAACAAACCCACTGTCAGTCACACTTAGTGACGCGATTTTACCTTCCATGCTCATCATCAGAGTACGACGGCAAACTTACCAGCGAGGATCAAATGGCAATGCATAATTATGGAAAGCAAAATTAGATATGCGTCTCTCTCCTCAAGTAGTTTCGCATACATTGTACATGACTGGGAATGTCGGGTGTTAAATTTCGACGCAGTCACGAATGTAAAGTTTTTGTTGCTTTCAAACTCACACACACACACACACACACTATATATATATATATATATATATATATATATATATATATATATAATTGCACGGCGGCTGAATAGAATAACTAAGGACAACTTTCCCAGTGTTAAAGTTAATATGACATTCAGTACACAGAGAATCATGAGGTTGGATGCCAAAGATCACTTCCCAATTCTCTCCAAATCATTCATAGTCTACAAATTCTCATGTATGTGCGGTAGCACATATATCGGACGTACGAAGAAGCAATTGATAAGCAGAATCCAGCAACATTTGCCACAGAAATTGATTAACAAATGCTTGGCACCGTCAGGAAAATCAGCT